>JBCFYV010000001.1:34363603-34631654 GCA_039000515.1 Timema cristinae | reverse complement strand
TATGAGAATGGTTTAAGGGATTAGAAAAGTTATATTTAGATAAAATTTACTCACATTTGTGTGGAGAAATAGTGGAAAACAAAATGTTAAAATCACATAACATTTCATTGGCTGAAATAAATAAAATATTTGTCCTAGTATAAACATAAAGTTCAATTTTCTTCACATGGTGATATCAACAGTCCTTGAATATTTGTCAAGGATGTCCTAGAATTTAGTGACAAATTTTTTATTCCATTATAAAAAGTTTATCATCTAATGCCACCATAATCATGACAAATTTTCAACTACTGTTGGTATCAACATGTGAAGAAAATTGAAACTAATATTTGTACTGGATAATTATTTGATTTTCTGACTAAAAAAAATGTTTTGATCTAAGAACTGCAAAAATACTGCCCTTAACTCATGCATGCTCCCTATACTTCCACCTTAAAATAGTTTAGAGAAGAACCATCCATCGGTACACCCGGTCAAGAGATCAAATCTCGATATACCCGTTACCAACAAACGAAATAAAACAAGGTTGACTTCTTACTCTACGTGTTCTTCAATGGGCTAGTTTTCACCAATGTGGACTATTTTTTTATAAATATGATTCTTAATGAATGAGTGCAATTAGTATGGTAATGGAGACTCCAATTTTACTCTTTGTGATTATGAACCTTAGGATAGTAAAATATGCTAGGGTACGGGGTTCAATCCTCGGTCCGGCACAAATTTATCTGATTGCCAAACCCTTCCTTCACCTCTGACAAGACGTGTATTAATTACATCTTGTGAATGTGGGGAATGCCAGGCCTCCACCGTGGTTCGGATTCCACGTAAAACTGTATGTCCTCCATTTCATCTCACAATCACCCTACCATTGAACATTAGTGTAAGTGCGTACAACCCGAACGGGTAGTAAGACGCGGTGCTAGTGATAATAATAATAGTAAACTATTAATTACAAAATCTCGTTCCCCACCACCCTAACTACCCAATGGAAAGTGATTTATTTTATCCCTGAAAATGTTCGTTGGTCCTATATATATATATATATTCATATATATATCGTGGTGCTTCATGTCATGCATATGATGTGATTGGATTGATCTGATGCCCAAATTATGTGGTCTATGTCAGACTGGTCTGGCTTATTAGTGCCCTATAAGCAATTGAATATTAAACAAGATTTTCTAGTTTAGATGATCCGTGGACCAACTTGGCTCATCAATTATTCAAACTGGGGGAGAGTAGGTGTATCGTGACTGTATAAATAATTAGTTACCTCCTCCTCCTCCCCTAATTTTAATGGTCAGCTCTGTATTCACTCGGAGGACATCAATCATAAAGATTTGTGTCGAGCTTTTCAAATTGATCATATTATTTTAATAACCTATTTTAAAGAAATTATCGGAACACGACATGCCAATGTTGATCGCGCATGAGAAGGCAGGGAGATCAAAAGGGGTGACCTGGTGATAGATATCGTATTACTTTTAATAGGATACATTCGATTGGGGTTGAAGTGCTCAACTTGGTCAATCTAAAATGATGAATTTGTTTCAAATATAAAGGCATCACCCGCTTCAGTGGTGTAGCTAGCTAATGTGCTAGTTTTGTGTTGAGCTAGACTGCTGAGTATGAGGATATTGAGGTTTGAATCTCACTCGGGTGAATTGGGGGTGGTTTAACTAAATGATTTTCCACTCTCTCTCCACGCAAATGTTGATTCACTCCCTCTATATTCAACCAGCACAATTTCTAGACTATTAGCATAATTAATACTTAAGAGTGTAAACCGAACGGGTAGTAAGACGTGGTGCTAAGAATTATTATTATTATAAATGTACGTACGCATACATACATAAGTACATGCATCAAGATCACAATAAACTGGGTTAACCAGTGATGGGGAGGTCAAGGTTCAATTCTTGACTGGATACACTATGAATGGATTTCTTCCTTATGATGTATCCCTAGAGTTATCCCCTATCAAAATAAATATTATTAACATTATTATTATTATTATTTAGGTACTTTTTTAGCACTGCATTTTACTACCCTTTCGGGTTATACCCTTATGTACTAATTACGATAATAGTTTTAGGATGAGGAAGGTTATATTTAAAGGAAGTGTACCTGTATTTGTACGGAGGGAGAATGGAAAACGGTTTTGGAAAAACTACCTTTATTACACACGATCGAGATTCGAACCTTGATCTTCCCGTCATTTGGCAGTCAAGTCTACTTCGAGAAAAGTGCAGCCATGTGACCACCGAAGCGGGTGTTTAGGAAAATTTGCTTTCACTTTATTAACCGATTGATTATATGAACACTCGAATTAAAAACTAATTTAATTATAAATCAAACACAACACCCTGTCTCTAGCCGTTAATTCATGATCGTCAAAGGGGAATTCCCCATTTCTCCCATCTGACAGTGTTGGGAATCTAACCTGGGACCCACAGTCTAGTATACAGACGTGCTACCGACAAATCTAAAGTGTCGAAAAACTTTGAGTTAATATGGATGCAGATCCCTCTGTTATTTGCTTAAAATAATAGAAACATTTTAAATTGGCATATAGGTGACCTGGTGGTCTAGGGGTAAGGTGTCAGACTTCTGTGCTGGCGGCCGGAGTTCAATCCTTGGTCCTGGCACTGATTTATCTGATTACCAAACACTTCCTTCACCTCTAACAAGACATCTTGTGAATGTAGGGAATGCCAGGCCTCTACAGTGGTTCGGATTCCACGTTAAACTGTAGGTCCTTCATTTCATCTCACAATCAATCTACCATTACACATTAGCGTAAGTGCGTATAACCCGAACGGGTAGTAAGACGCGGTGCTATTAGTAATAGTAAATTGGTATACATGGATAGGGTGTATAAATTAATCAAAACCGTTAATTTAGTTTAATATGTGTACATTAATTTCGGAGGGGCTAGTTAAAGGTTAAAGGTTAAAGGTTAAAGGTTTTAAATATTTGGCTTTGACCTTTCTTTTATAATTAAAATTAATAATTTGGGTATTTCCTAATAAATGAGTAAGCAGGAGAGAGGATGGAATACCTCATCAGGTTGTGACGAAACACAACCAACGCTTACGTGGTTTAAAGCAGGGGTCTTCAACTCACGGTCCGTGGGCGACTTGCAGCCCACCATCGCATTTTTTGCGGCCTGCTGGCTCATGAAAAATATAGAATTATTTCAAGAGCAAAAACTGACTAATATATACTTATATTTTACATAATTGAATGATAAAATAAATATGCGTTTTAAGTTATTTTATAAACTATTTTTTCCTTATATGTGAATAAAAATATTACGTTTTTGTACAGATTTAGCTTGAACCGGCAAATGAGCACTCTAGTAGACAAGGAAGAGAGTATTTTGGGAGTGTTCGGACAAAGTCGGGAGTGTTCAGACATAGTCGGGAATGTTCGAACATAGTCGGGAGGGTTCGAACATAGTAGGGAGTGTTCGGACACAGTCGGGAGTGTTCAGACATAGTCGGAAGGATTCGGACATATTCGGGAGTGTTCGGACATAGTGTGTTCAAGTTCGCTCATCTCCACTGAGACACTCGAGACGTCAAAATAAATATAATACTGTATATTAGATGTTCAATCCTTATAATATCGGTACAGTATTGCAGCCCGCGAGCCAACAATAGAAAGAAACTTTGGCCCTTGGACCTAAAAAGGTTGAAGACCCCTGGTTTAAAGCATCAGACTGGAATAAGATGGAAGTCACGTAGAAGGGAAATTCCAGAATCGAATCTTGGTCGGGTTATATGAGAAGTGGTTTCACAAATGTCATCCAACTACTGTGGTTTTCATATTTCTTCTCCTCGTTAGTGTGGGTGCACTTTTATTATGTTTATAAAAATTACCTTCATTTTCTGCCAGCCTTTAGATTAAGTCTTTAATAACAATTGTGTTTAAAGAACTAATCAAATTATTTAATAGTTGGGAGAAAAATCCTTAATAACACACCTTGGTCAGGAATCCAACCTCTTTTCTAGGCTAAGAGTATAACACGTTGGCTCACACCCAACCCTGCGGGTTTCAATCATTTCATCCCTCGACACCATGTAAACTTAATCCTCAACCCTCGACGCCACCCCACTCTTCCCCCCTTCTCCTTCGACATACCCTTTGCTCGATGTTCGATCCTGTCCCACAAATAGACAGCCAGACAGGCTTCGCGATGTGTTGATGGTAATGAGATCTCAATATGGCGCCCATTTGCATGCACAAGCAAACGCCCTCCTACCTCCTTCTGTTCTCCCGCTCGCCGAACAACGCTGGTGGTATTCTGTATAACAAAAGGGGAGACATTTCCATCGGCCATGTCACTCGATTACTGTCCCTTGGGCAGGGTGTTTGGTGAGGAAACGAAAGGGGAGGTCAGTACTGTATATAGATAGATATCCATAGAGAGGTCTCCTCTAACAAGGTCACACAACAAAATTGAGGAATTTTAGAGGCGCAATTTCTATGACTGGGGGATACCAGATTGATAGCTAGCGAAGGGTTCAACGCCTTAGCTCTCAGTTGTTAGCTCGTCTTTATACTGAACTGACCCGCATCGGTGGTCGCATGGTTTGCCACGTCACTCTTGTATTAGACTGGACTGCCGGTGATATGGAGATCGGTGTTTAAATCGTGGTTGTCTGTACTTTTATTTGAGATATTTAACGTGCACTTTCTGAACCAACTGGTTATATCTGCACACGACTTATCAACTAACTTAAATGTAGAACAGATACAACACCCAGCACCCAGCCATTAACTCATTGTGTGAGAGGAAGATTTACATTTCAACAATGATGCGATTTTTGGCCATGCTAGGAGTCAAACCCGGGACCTGTAGTTGGTATAAAAAGGATGTTTCCCCCTCTTATATAGTTTCTCACTCCTCTCCATGAAAATACGGATGTAAATTTCCTATAAAATGAAACCTTTGATCGCTATAATTTTGGTTTTAAGAGAGCCAAAGCAATAAAAAAAAAATCAGCACAAAACAAGACATTTTCTTACAAAGAAATATTTATTTTACCAAAACTTTAGAAAACTTTTGTAAAACCAGTAGGGTAGTTAGTTTTTTATACAGGATGAGGCCGAAACAATGTAGACGATTAGTAACTCAAAAATTAAAACTTTGAAAAGTAAATATAATCATTAGCCTAATAAAAGCAAACTACATAAGACACATTTTCACTTTTGTCACTCAGATGAGCTCCACCGAACTTAAGGGAAATCCAACACGTTGTCCATCACTTTCCTCGGCACGGATCGTTTAATTTTTCTGTCACACTCTGTAGTATCCAAATGGGTGATAAAATGGTCATAAGACTGGTACAATTTTCCTCAAATGGTTTTCCACTTCCCCTCAAGGTAAATGCGGGTATACTTCCTCTAAATTCAACCTCTATTATCCATAACAAATTAGCGTAATTATTACTACACATGCGTATTAACTGAAAAGTTAGTAAGACGTGGTGACAATTTAATTTTATAAAATGTCTGATAGTGTGTGTGTGTGTGTGTGCTTAAGTTGTTTTTTTTAGCACCGCGTCTTACTACCCGTTCGGGTTATACGCTTATGTACTAATAATTACGCTAATAGTTTTATGGACAAGGAAGGTTATATTTAGAAAAAACGTACCCGCATTGGCGTGGAGGAGGCTTGGAAAACAATTGTTTGGATAAACCACCCTCATTAAACCCAACCGAGATTCGAACCTCTTTCTCCCCATCATCGGTGGTCTAACCTATAGCGAGAGTGGTACGTTAGACCATGCGGCCCCCAGAGCGGGTTACTTCAGTTTGAAGACGCACAACGGAACTTGTATCGGCGGATTTCCACGTGATGCACATAACTACCAACCTACCCTTTCCAACACTTAGTTGTTGACAGCCAAATAATCAAATCTGCGTGCACGGGACGCAATCTTCCGTGAACACCTCATTTCTCTCTCCCCCCCTCCCCCCAAACCCATACATCCCCTTCCGTATGACGGGAAACGACTCAAGACTCCGCGACTCTGAAAAGGGAATAGGGAGAAGGGGAAAGTTGGAAAACTGTACGTACGGAAGGGGTAGTTAGTTAAGAGAACCTAAAATCTCTAGGAAATGTCCCATTCAATAGGATTGAAGCGGTGTAATATGAACAAACTCCCAGAAGTCAATGACCCAAAACCATAGTGAGTTTATATAGCTACGGCCTGGCTTTCCTACTCTACCTCGACCTTTATTTTCTTGGATTCTAATTCCCGTTTGTGAATGTTTTCTTACCCCCTTTATCACCTACCCCTTTTGCACAAGAACCTTTAAACCCTTTCCTAACTTCCTGACGTATATCAACCCCCCCCCACTCCCACAACCCCGAGATAATGAAAACACTTATGAGGGTTGTAAAGGCGCGTGATATTTATATGTTTGAAGCCAAGGTACTGCTCTGATTGATCCTTCCAGAATTATGTGTACTTTAACGTTGTTTTTCTAACTATTTATCTCCACAACTGAATATTTGTGGCTACCGGATAAGCCACTCATTGGTTGGCATACAGACTAGACATCAAGCTCGTCTAATCTGGTTTGCAGATTACAAGGTGGTTGGAGTTCGAATCTCTGCTGGATGCAGGCCTACTAAGGGTATATTTCTTCTTAAAGGATTTGACCCTTTCCATACACGCAAATGCGGGCGTATTTCCTCTAAATAGGATAGTCTGGTTAGGCAGTGAATACGTTAAAAATAAATGTATATTTTTTAAATTAAACGATGAGAGGTTTTTTTTAGCACCGCGTCTTTCCAATCGTCCAGGCTATACGATTATGTAATAATTATACTAATGGGCTAGGTGTTAGGAAGGTTGAAATTAGAAGAAGTGTACCCGCATTTGCATGGATGGGAGTGGGGAAACCATGTAGAAGAACCCCAGTCAGTACACTCAACCGAGGTTGAACTATGATCTCCCCAACATTGGTATTCTGGCATATTGCGATACTAACACCTTAAACTGTGTGGCCACCAAAGCGGGTAATGAGGGGGTCAAATACAGGCAGGCAGTTAAATTATTATTATTATTATTATTATTATTATTATTATTATTATTATTATTATTATTATTATTATTAGCACCGCGTATTAATACCCGTTTATGTTATACGCACTTACGCTAATGTGTAATGGTAGGGTGATTGTGAGATGAAATGAAGGACCTACAGTTTAACGTGGAATCCGAACCACGATGGAGGCCTGGCATCCCCCACATTCACAAGATGTCTTGTCAGAGGTGAAGGAAGGGTTTAGGTAATCAGATAAATCTGTGTCGGGACCGAGGACTGAACCTCGGACCCACAGCACAGAAGTCCGACACCTTACCCCTAGACCACCAGGTCACCAGTAACAAAAAATGTTGAAACAACATATGTTACGTTTCGCCTCACTCATTGACTGAACATTACGCATGCGCCTATACCCTTTCTGGCACCCGACACTCCGAGCGTTGTAGCTCTGAGACATAATTGGTCGAACTCATTTTTACCCCTTCCTAGCCTGGTATCAATCGGGGAGTTTATTTAATATGTTGTACTGGCTGAAATTAATATATAACGATTAATAATTTACTACTAGATGGTATAATATCTGGTTATTCTCTACGTCCATACGACTTCTAATAACTAGTGCTGAGACTGGGCGCTATGCCTGACGATGGAGCTGCAACACGGGTTCGCTTGAGGTGGCGTCCCGCCACACCAAGTATATCAACTTCGAGTTTGTAAGCAGCCGATCAAGTGCTCAAGTGGACACACAGTCCATTTTCCGAGATTAGAAGATTGGACTCCCCGCTGGTATAATTGTTTCGTGACAGACAGCTAATGTGCTGACTATAATTGTTCTAACTTGCCATGCGCTAGACTACGTTTTGGTTTGTATAGCTAAATGCTTAACGCCTCAACCTCATATAAAAAATTGTATTTATATTATGGTGAATGATGCGGTTCGGGAGATGGTCCGAGAATACCGGAACAGTGTCTGGGAGGACAAGATTGAGAGCCTGTGCGTGCAGGACAGGTCCTTGTGGCAAATGACGAGGAACTTGATGCGGGTCCCCGCACCAAGGCCGCCTATTGTGAGTCGCAACGGGGTGGCCAACTCCGACCAGGAGAAGGCCGATGCTCTCGCTGAGCACTTAGAGGCGCAATTTGTACCGACTGACAACCCGTCAGACCCGGTGCACGTTGCGCACGTGGCGCAGGTCATCAGCGCGGTCTTGTACAGACCCTTGGATGAACCCGAACCCACGGAGGTGACAGAAATGTCACGGGCGATAGCCGCTCTAAGACAAAACAAGGCCCCCGGATCCGACGGTATCAGTAACGCGGTCCTCAGAAAGCTGCCCTTGGAGGCGATTAACTTCCTTGTGGAGTTATTCAACGCCGTCCTGTTCCTGAGTCACTTCCCCGAGCTCTGGAAGCATGCCAACGTCCTCTGCTTTCATAAACCGGGTAAGGACCCGGCCCTAGCTTCGTCCTACCGACCGATCAGCTTGCTCGACTGTCTGGGCAAGTTGTTCGAGAGACTAATAATGACGAGACTGACCCGACATGTTCGCGAGGGGGGCATCTTGGTGGACGAGCAGTTCGGCTTTCGGGCGGGACACGCTACGTCTCATCAACTTGTCCGGCTCGTGGAACAGGTTACGAGGAACTTCAACATCAACAGGCTGACTGGTGCTGTCTTTCTTGACGTGGCAAAGGCCTTCGACCGTGTTTGGCACGAGGGTCTCCTTTTCAAACTCCTCTCCCTGAACCTGCCCTTCTACCTAGTTAAGGTTGTTCAATCTTATCTTTCCCATCGCACCTTTTCCACTACCTTTGGGAACGCCACCTCCCAAGTCAGAAGCATCCGGGCTGGAGTGCCGCAGGGTTCCATGGTGGGCCCGCTGCTCTTCAGTCTCTATGTGAACGACATTCCAAAATCCCCAGGCACCGAGTTGGCTCTGTATGCGGACGACACGGCTCTAGTAGCGGAGTCGTGGCGAGGGCAGCTGGTGGAGAGGCGACTCCAGACGCACCTGACGCAGTTGGAGGGGTGGCTGACAACCTGGAGAACAAGTATTAACGTGGAGAAGAGCACTGCAATGCTCTTCACATGGAAAAGAAAGTACTACAGGCCGGCTCCACTCCGGCTGTTCGGAGAACAGATCAGATGGGCGGACAGTGTTAAGTACCTGGGACTTACGCTGGACACAAAACTGACCTGGAGACTACACTGCAACGAAAGACTCAACAAGGCGAGGCAAAGGCTGGGAGTCCTAGGCCCACTGCTTAACAGGCGTAGCGCCCTGTCTACAAGGAACGGTCTGACGCTGTACAAGCAGTTGCTCAGGCCGATCCTCGACTATGCGTGTCCCGCTTGGGGTCACCTGGCGGACACGTATATGAGGAGGATGCTGGCGTTCCAGAGCGTATGTCTGAGGATCATTGTGGGCGCACCTTGGTATGTCCGGAATGAGACTCTTCATCGTGACCTGGATATGCCTACCATCAAGGACCACTTCCGGAAACTGGCGCAGTCTTTCTACGCTAGACTTCCCGGTGCCACCAATCCTCTTATCCAGGGGCTTGGGAACTACGTCATCGACCCTGGTGGGTGCCATCGACGTCCCAAAGCCCTGCTCGGATAAGCGAGATGTGTCAACAGTGGATTGGGAGGCTCTCACCCAGCCCCCCATAGAGTAGTGTCTCCGCACGTAACTCTAAAAAACCCTTAGTCGGTTTCTCAATTTCTTACCCCCCTTTTTTACCCCAATATTACTAATATTTTGTAATCTCTGTTTCTTTGTTTCAGAACTTCGCGAAACGCGACAACCCGTTCTTAATTTTTGCAAACCACACGGTGTGACCAATTGGTCGGTACGTGTTGGAACTTGCTCTCGTGCTCCCCTTCTGGAAGCATCGGAGCATGCCTTTTGTCTGTGTCTGTGTATGGTGAATGATGATTAGGTTTACGGCCAGGTGTGCCTATTCTCAGATTGTAGCGAGTTTGGTTCCTTCAGAACCAATTGCGTGTGTTATTGGTGTCTATTACTTGTGGGTTGGTGACCTGGTGGTCTAGGGTAAGGTGCCGGATTTCTGAGCTGGGGTTCGGGCTTCAATCCTCGGTCCCGGCACAAATTTATCTGATTTTTAAACCCTTCCTTCACCTCTGACAAGGCGTGTATTAATCACAACTTGTGAATGTAGGGAATGCAAGGCCTCCACCGTGGTTAGGATTCCACGTTAATCTGTAGGTCCTCCATTTCATCTCACAATCACCCTACCATTACACATTAGCGTAAGGGCGTGTAACCCGAACGGGTAGTAAAACGCGGTGCAAATAATAATAATAATTGTGGTTCAGTTTCACGGGTTGCTCATCAGCTATACCATGGATCAGCTAGGGTCAATTTGTTCAGAGTGCTAATTCTATTACATGGCAACATTATTTACTCATATTGTATATCAATATACACGGCTTAACCGTTGTTTTGAGTATCGCTTAACTATATTATGTTGTTTAAGCAGTTGTAAAATTAGCTTAATCACTCAATAGTAATTGATTTCTAATGAGGCTACTCTCGGTGTATAATTGCTGGGGGGAACGTCAACTCTCTTTAATCGGGTGTTGTTTTTAGTAGGTAATGAACTAATTAGTTATATTGGCTCTCTTATTGGCCTCCTATAACATAAATTGTTTAGTTATTATTATTATTATTATTATTATTATTAGTTGTAGTATGTTAGTAGTAGTAGTAGTAGTAGTAGTAGTAGTAGTAACCATGTCTTACTACCCGTTCGAGCTATACGCACTTACGCTAATGTGAAATGGTAGATTTATTGTGAGATGAAATGAAGGACTTACAATTTAATGTGGGATCCGAACCACACTGGAGGCCTGGCATTCCACACATTCACAAATTTTGATTATTACACGTCTTGTCAGAGTCGAAGAAGGGTTTGGCAATCAGATAATTCTGTGCCGGAAGTTGTTTAGTGTTCACCTTTTGACTCATTTGTTTCCATGGCATGTCCGCGCTTGACCTTTATACTACACTAACTAGTTTCCATTTATCACCCTTTAGACGGGTGGCTTGTGCTTGCTATACCTCTAACGTACACCTTTATTTCAACTGTGATCGTGTGCGCTTTATAGTGAACCATGACTGTAACTGCGATGTTCTAATTGGGGCCTATTAATCCCAAGCTTGTGGGACATGATATGCAACTCCTTATTGTGGCCTTGACGTTAACGTGGTATGTTAACCATAGAAAAAGGGGCAATAAACTTGTTGGATATAAATAATTCTCTAGTCCCCGAATTTTCTATGTATCTAGGAATCCTAGAGCTGTTAGAGATAACGTGCGTACCTATGAGCGCTTCCTTAATACATCACAGAGCCTTTAGTTTTAGTCTTTTTTATGTAATGCTAAATACTCAATTAATAGAACCTTTGTTGACTGGTCAATACCATGCTGACAGCTAGTTACGTTGATTCAGTAGTTAATTAGTTGCATTAGGGGTGGCCTGGTGGTCTAGGGGTAAGGTGATCAGGCTTCTGTGCTGGCGGCCGGGGTTCAATCCTCGGTCCTGGCACAGATTTATCTGATTACCAAACCCTTCCTTCACCTCTGACAAGACATTTCGTGAATGTGTGGAATGCCAGGCCTCCACCGTGGTTCGGATTCCACGTTAAACTGTAGGTCCTTCATTTCATCTCACAATCACCCTATCATTACACATTAGCGTAAGTGCGTATAACCCGAACGGTAGTAAGACGTGGTGCTAATAATAATAATAATAATAATAAAATAATATAGTTGAATTACTAGACGCTAACTATCAAGTACTTTTAGCCGAAGAACTATCTCTATCTCATTAAGCTCTATTATAAGGTAACAATTTGACAGGTCATCTTGGTACTTGCCTGTTATATACCATCATATTACTGATAGTTGCATTACATTGATTCCCATAAATGTTTAACTGTTTATACAGATGAAATCTAATGAACAAACTTTATGAGAACCTAATTCATTTGCCATATATATATCATTTATATTTTATTTATC
This sequence comes from Timema cristinae, assembly GCA_039000515.1. Lineage (NCBI taxonomy): Eukaryota > Metazoa > Arthropoda > Insecta > Phasmatodea > Timematidae > Timema > Timema cristinae. The sequence goes on along the minus strand of JBCFYV010000001.1, from coordinate 34,619,540 downwards.
ATTGTCCTGTATTTCATCCTTTGTACTCTATACAACCCTCTTTAAGCAATTAAGGCGGGTTAAAATGGTAAGACATGAAAGGTTTCAGAAGCCTGTTATGACACGAGAACATATAGAGCAACCACTTTACATTCTATGATAGAAAGTTAAAAGAAGATGACCTATAAATGGAAGATACATACAACCAAACAGATCAGTTGAATTTTCACTGGAGAGCAAGTAAGACCAACATCTTACTAGGCCATTAAATGTTCATAAAGGATTTTATTGCTACATTTGGACGATTGGCAGTCAACATTTCTCTAAACTTCGTTTTAAAAAGAAATGGAAGACACCAGAATACGTTGTTTCTCATATATAATTCATAATAGTTTGGAACGCATGTAAAACAAAGTTCTGTGTGCATACACTGTCATTCATAGTTTAAATCACTCCTTGGATATGCGTTTTGAACAACATTTTAAGAGCAATTTTCTAAAAACCTCAAATTTAAAAAATCAATCAATCAACTATCATTATATAAATAGTTTTAGATAAATAATGATACATCCTTATTTATTATGTTAAACACTCCCCATGTATTCATTTTTAACATGTTAGAACCATTTCATAAAAAATTATGATTTTCAAACTTCAGTAAACTACCCTTTAATTCAAAAATAAAGTATATAGTGCTATTTATTATGTTAAAAACTTTCCATACACCAAGTTATACAAGATTTGTTGTAGCCATTTTCAAAATATTTCGAATTTTCCAAAATCAGTCATCATTAAATATATTTAACATTGGAGTTTAATAAAAATCAAGAGTTTCAATTATTTTATTATTATTCTTGCCAAGATATTCCGAAATCGGTTACATGCATCCCATCCTTGGTGTAAACAAATCTTACTAAACTTAAAGAGTATATCAATGTAGAATAATGTGTAAGGTGAAGGTGCAGGGGAAGCGAGAAAAGGTTCATGTTTTTGAATTTTTTTTATAGAAAAACATTTTTCTGGACATATTGAATTAAGTATTGCTCCGTTAGACGCATACAGCTTAATTTTCTTCGCATGGAGACCTCAACAGTTCTTTAATATCTGTCATGAGCATCGCGGCATTAGATAACAAACATAAATTATTATTATTATTATTAGCACCGCGTCTTACTACCCATTCGGGTTATACGCACTTACGCTAATGTGTAATGGTAGGGTGATTGTGAGATGAAATGAAGGACCTACAGTTTAACGTGGAATCCGAACCACGGTGGAGGCCTGGCATTCCCCACATTCACAAGATGTCTTGTCAGAGGTGAAGGAAGGTTTTGGTAATCAGATAAATCTTTGCCGGGACCGAGGATTGAACCCCGGCCGCCAGCACAGAAGTCGATAACAAACATTTTAAATTAAGATGAAAAGTTGTCATTAAATTCCAGGACATCCTTGACAGATATTCAAGAACGGTTGAGTTCACCATGTGAATAAAATTAAACTCTTATGTTTATACTGAGAGCAATATTTGATTTATTTTGTTATAAAAACGGTGCCACCTTCCCGAAAGTTACAATCTTATTAACACTGCTAAAATTTTTATGGAAATCCAGTTCTGACGCTTCAAAAAACAACAACTCAAATGGTTTAATTTTTTTAAATTAAAAATAAAGTTTGAGATAGAGTCTCTTACGAATTTCCAAGTCCACCATACTCTTTATTAAGCTATGAGTGAAGAATCACCATTAACATTGGACGATTTTTGGAAAGCTCAATTGTAAATAATGGTAACTCTACTTCAAAGGTCCAGGACTTGATTCCCGTGAACAGGTGTCATTTTTCAACGTATGTTCCCATCACACGGATGTATCTGTACCAATGTTAATCATAACCTTTCGTCAAAAATGTTCGATTGAGACCCAAACAACAAATGAATGAATCTGTTTGATGAAGGATACAGTTTCCTATTTACTCTTCACCTTAATTACAGAAATGCGAAAATTTGCGTAAAACCTCGTGTAAAATGAGCTTACCTTTGGTTGTGACATGTATTTTTTTTAATTTGGTCAATTGAAAATTAAAGGTTGTCTGTTGTAGAGAGCCCGCAAAGAGATTGTCTTTCTAATTAATTTTTTCGTTAAACATATTTTGAAATAACACGCTACTATTTAAAAACTTCGAAACAGCTGAGCATCAGAAATTAGTTTAATATTATCAGAAAATGAACTCAGTAATAGGAAGTTTTTTAAATTTGGTTAACTAACATTATGTAAAAGTTATTTGAATACTTTACATTACCATGCATTTGATATTTGAAATATTTTTCTCCTCTTGTAATTTAACATTAAATTACCACTCTTTCCATTATATTTTGGAAATTTTGTTTTAATTTTTTTATACAAAGCCTATTGTGTGCATTTCCAACTTGATTAAGTAAGTAATAAAAAAGTCGAAATAAAAGACACATTTTAAAAACGTATTTAAAATAATATAAATATTTAAAAAAACAACAGATTTTCAAGTATACTTTTATTTCATTATATGTTAACTTAAATTAAAGGCAGAAGTTATAGAGTTCAGTTTTCAGAGAAAGAACACTATCCGCTAACTAGAAAAGTTACTTGATCTATTCTTATGCACTAATACCGTTAAGTCATAAATCTGTAGCGGTCACTTTCGAGATATTATATTATCAATATCTATGAAATAACACAGTATAGTAATTTATTGTTTACTTCAATAAAAGCGTATGTTTATAAACGTTTCTTTCTGCCATTATCCTGCTGTATTTGTGGAAAATTTACCTAGATGTCTTGGGGACACATATTTTTTCATTTAAATCTAACTTAGCTAATGAAACTCTGTAGTTAGTAAATCACAACAAGAAACTACCCAAGATACACCCCTAAACAGAAATCTAGTTAAAACACGAGGGTGGCAATCCAATATACAGTCCGAACCAATAGAGCTCCTTTGACATAAAATTGACAAATATATATCTATATATATGTAAGAATCAAATAGCAAAAGGTATTATTTATGCTAAAATCATACATAATAGCTTTGGCTATTTGATTCTTAAATATGCAATACCTTACAATTATAATAATTGTACAAGTGGCAGCAATAAGCCATCTACCAAGACGAAGGTGACTGGATTATCTGATAGCTCGTGATATTAATAAAATCACACATTTGTAGCCGACGATTTCCGCACGTCCATCATAGACTCTGCCTTAAGATATGAGTGAAGAATTACCCTGGGCACGGGACAATTCCTGGATATCTCAGTGGTTAGAGCATTGGCATACTAAGCCAAAGGTCCCGGGTTCGCTTCCCGTGTTCAGCTGTCATTTTTCAATTTTTAGAATATATATATATATATATATATATATACAATTTGAATTTTAAAAAAATAATATCATAGCATGGCTGCCTAGCAAACTTAGTGAACCTAAGCGACAGTTCCCGACACTAGCGCTAGTAATTTGAATATGTGAGAACAAGTATGAAACTAAATATATATGATTTTAACCACTTATGCAATTGAATTAATTAATATAATTAACGTATAAGCCGAATAATGCTGTAAAGATATATAAATAAAACGATTTTGTTTAAAACTTACTGGTCTATTTTAACAATAAAGAAAATTACAATGTTGGGCTATTAAAAAAATACATCATCACAACAGATGTTCATTTTACTTTATTTTCCCACCAAAATGGACCATACCAACTTCCCAAACTCTAGCAACCATTTAATTTCAACTTTGTTCATAAAAATACAAGTATCCGGAGAGAATGAAAAAAAACAAGAACCCTTACAGCCTCCCATCAACACAGAACAGCGCAAACAACCCGATAGCTATACTTCAGGTTCTTCAGATATCAGTTTCAATTATAGCCGCAAGATAACGTTCCTCAACAAAGGTCTCGGTGACAATGATGCATCGTTTTTAGTTGAGTGCCTCTATTGTTGGGTTCTGGACTTTAGAGGGGGGATGGGGGGGGGGGGCGTTTCACTCTTTCTCCCTCTATTGTGAATTGAAGGGCAGAAAAACACGATGGTTCATCCGAAGAATTTACGACCATTTCCCCTGAAAATATTGTTGCACTCAATGGATATACACAGTAAAAAAACAGGCGAGAGAAATAAAAAATAAATGGTACGTTGCACAAAAAAAAATAATCTTACTCAGTTATCTTAAAATAGAAGAATTTACAAAAAATTGGTAGATGTGTAAAACTAAATAGTGTATAATCACTCTACAAAGAGTATACATTACATATTATACACTGTTATAGAAACACCATGAAAAGAAAAACATCTCTCTCTGTCCACCAAAGAGCATGACAATTCCAGTTTCAAAACTCTACATAAAAACATAATAGGTTTATATAATTGTTTATAGATTAAAATCTATTGGTCTTATAAAAATGTATTTCAAATAAAATATGTTTAATTTGATTACTAGGCTTACCACAACTTATCAATGAAAAGTTATTTCTTATCTATAATTGTTGCGGGATATTTGACCAAATATAGTAATTTCCGTTTATATAAAGTAGTACCCTTAAAGTCATTTTCATGGGACAGCAAGAATTATTATTATCATCATTATGTTTCTGGCTCACTCACGACAGGTCCATTACTTTTCTCAGTGAACTTATACCACCAATGCGCTCTGTCCTCTGTATGCATCTTCAGTTACCAGAATGTTCTTCTTCCCTTCATGTCACTCCTTATTCTTCCTTAACTCTTATTTTCCTCAACCTTTCCATCTATGACGTCGTGCAGAAGACAGTTCCTCTAAGGATGTGTCCGATCCGGTTTTCTTTGCTCCGAAGAATCACATCCAAAATGGTTATCTTCTTACCCAATCTTCTTAGGAACTGCTTCATTTGTCACCCTGTCTGTCCACCTCATCTTCTCAAGTTTTATCCATTAACTCATTCCAAAGCTACACAAGTATTTCTTTTCTATCTTCCTGAAAGTCCAAGTTTCTGCTTCATACAAAGCGATGCTCCAATTATTGTAGCACTTAATACGTTTCCTCCTCAGTTCCAAACTCAACTTGCTGGTTAGCAGTTCCCTCTTCTTATTGAAAGTTTCCTTGGTCATGGTGATCCTCGACTTAATTTCCTTGATGCATTAAGCATTCTTTATCAGCAGACTTAGAGAATAGCCATTTTATTTGTAATTTTAAACAGTTCCTGGATACAACATTTAATCAAAATCGTTAGAGCAGATTTTTAGAAACAATCTTCGGCCATTATCCTATTGTACACGGCAATCATGTAAGTCTTTTTTCTGGTGATTACGATAATTACTTGGTCAGCACAATGTTTAGTATAATATTATAACAAAAATAGGTAATGTAAAATATAGGCCTATATATTTAAACTATATTTTGTTGATTACTAATTATTTATGTTAATTTATTTATTTGAGGTATTTAACGTGCATTTTATGAACTGACTGATTAAATCAGCACACGAGAATTTATATGAATGAGAGCGAAAGGGCCTACCATTTTGCCGGAAAAGGTATTTTAACACACCTCCCATGGTTCTTTTACATGCCACAATTCAAATGAGACCAATGGCTTTACTTCTCTTTCTAAGGAAGTGTTGCTACAGGGTTTTACCACTCAAGAAAAATCCATCTAACCCAGCTGGGTTTGAAGACACGACCAATGGGTCCTAAGGCGAGCCCTTTTACCCCAAGACCACCAAGGTCAACAATAATTGTTTATGTATGCGTTTACTAAATGTTAAAGAAAGTATGTTATGGTGAAGAAAACGAGTAAAACAAAATAACTATTATTATTATTATTAGCACCGCGTCTTACTACCCATTCGGGTTATACGCACTTACGCTAATGTGTAATGGTAGGGTGATTGTGAGATGAAATGAAGGACCTACAGTTTAACGTGGAATCTGAACCACGGTGGCGACCTGGCATTCCCCACATTCACAAGATGTCTTGTCAGAGGTGAAGGAAGGGTTTGGCAATCAGATAAATCTTTGCTGGGACCGAGGATTGAACCCCGGCCGCCAGCATAGAAGTCTGACACCTTACCCTGGACCACCAGTTCACCTACACAAAATAACTAATTATGTCTCTGTTTTATTTTAAATAAACATCTTATGTTTTTGTTGAACTTTTGTATAGTACTTTCCGAGCTTCAAATAAAATAAAAACACTCAACATACTCAGGGGCGTAGATACCAAGTTAAATGGGAAATTGGGGGTGGGGTATAAATACCCCCCTTCTGAGTTAATGTAATCCTTCCTGAAAAAAACTAGTGTTAATAAAAAGTTGCATTAGTAAAATGAGTTAAATTTAACATTAGTAGTAATTTAACTGATTTATACCATAATTAGTGAGTCCCGCCTATATTTGAGTCATTGAAAACCATAAAAGACACCTTCTTCCTCAATTCCTCTTCCGCCCAACATCACCTTCACCCCCCCCCCCCCCCCTTTAAAACAACATCGACATTACCCTCGGCCTGAGAGCGATAGGTTTTAACTTCCTACCATAATCATGGTATAGTAGGTCTATTCCCCACCCCTCCAAACCACCCTCCTACCTTTCCTTTTCACTACTGACATAAGTTTGTGAATACGTCCCTGGACATACTATAGGGAGGTAGTCATAATAATTTTGTAAATGATAAGATCTCTTATTTAAGATGGGATGGAATGATATCGACCCTATTAGTTATTTTTGCAGTTTTTATGACAAAAAACTTTCTTTTTTTGACAAAATTACAAAAATATAGTATTTAATTCGATGTATTTAGCTTTTTTTTTATACTTATTGTAATCTCGACAATTCTTAAATATCTGTCATAAGCAAGGCCCGTATTTTGATTACCTAGAAATGATAAATAAAATTATCTATAAAATCCCTTATAATGCACCTTAAGCAAAAAATATAATTAGATTTACCAATGTGGGTTTCTCTTCAGTATTAAACAGGCTTATTGATCAACTAATTAAAGTTGATTGACCTGACAAATTATAACACTTGTAATATTTATTATCTAGATAATTAAGATCATGTCAATAATAATTTATCACAATCAATAACAAATTCGACCGACAATCTAAACATTCCCATTTATTTAATCATTGCCTTATCTCCACTGCCTATACAAACCGATAAAATAAATGAGCCATTGTCAATGTTGAAGAACCAATCTAATCTAATTTATTTATATTTGAAATAAACAAACAGATAATTCCTCGATTTTTTTTTATTATAGATGTATTTCAGGGTTTGCACCATGAACCGAAGGAAATAGTGTAGAACAATGTAAAAGAAAAATTCAAAACTTTTTTCTTCACATACCTACAGACAAACAAATTAATTGAGGTTTTTTTTCTAACCGCTAAAACTTTTTACATATTTTAATCGATACTGATTTATCAATGTTCGATTACTCTTTAAAAAAATTAATGAAGATCACACAACAACGAATGAAATAAAAGGGATTGCAAATAATACTGTATGTCAAATGTAAGATATTGTGAATGCATTTAAAAAAAAAGTTTTTTTAATGTATTTCGTTTCTTCCGAGAGGTTAATAAAATTTTGAGTATAAAAACATCTACAGTTGGACACATGAAAATAGAACTTGTAGGTTTACTATTTATTTATTTATTTAATTGCGGTATTTAACGTCCAATTCCTGAACTGACTGATTATATCACTAGGCAAGAATTTCTATGAGCGAGAGTGAAAGGGCCTGACAATTTTGCCATGAAAGTTATTTTCACCCTCCTTCCAGATTCATTTACGTGCCACAATCGACATGGAACCGATAGTTTACTTACCCTTCGAAGGAAGTTGTGCTATCATTTTATTGCTAAGAAAAATCGTCGATCTCGCCTGATTGAACACAGGAACGTTATCTGGGGCTAGCAATTTACCCCAAGTCCACCGAGTCATTACAAATAAACTAAACAACTTAAATTAACAAGTTATAAGTGATGGCGATGATTATATTGTTTGCAACATCACTCGTTTAGGCTATCCCAATGTTTACATACATGAGTAGAAAGAGTCAGTGAAAATCTAAACACATGTGTGTGGAGAAAGAGGAGGGAAACGTTTAAAGGGAAAAATAATTTTAGATCACGAGACTGGGAAACGAACTCCAACCTCTAAGTTAACGACTCACCAAACTATATGAGGTTATACAGAGTGTTCCAAAAGTTTATGTGTAGTTTAATATCCTATAACAGATATTAGAAATAATTGCAACGAGGTAGGGCCTAAGTGATAATTTACTGCACAGAAACTTTTGGGACAACCTGTCTTTAGTTCACGTGCCCACTAGAATATAAATAAATTATATTACAAATATACGTTCAAGGTTCCATCAAACAACAGTTTTAGCAAAATGATCTGCCATGAGCATTTTTTTTGGTAGTTCAATACCAGTGTTATTAGCGTCTTAATCTAAGAGGTACGAAAAAATAAGGGTAATTTAGAGGAAGTACACCCATAATTAACGATGAGAGAAGATGACAAAGTCACATTGAGAAAAAAACACATAAGGAGGCCCATTACTCCTGAGATTATTTTACTGTATTAGGCAGCGTGGCAACAATATTGAGGGTTTGATAAACAGCTGTTGAAGTTAGAAGAATTTTTGCTGAAGGATGTACACTCCATTTATAATGAAGGCTAGGTTATCTATTACAGAATGGCCCTGTCTTATTATCTATACCATAGACGAACCACACAAGGTAAGCTTTCTACACCCTGATCTTGGTAGGAAGCATGGTTTGGAGGGCCTTATTTCGTACCAGAATTCCATTGTTTAATTTTATTTTGGTACAATAAAAGGTCTTTCAGACAAAATTTCTATTACGATTCTGAAAGGCTTTTTATCCTACCAAAATACTGCTATACAGTGGGATCTGGTATGAAATAAAACCTTCCAGAACGGGCTTCATACCAAAATCAGGATAGATTTCGAATGTTCAGTACGTAGCCTATATGAAACTAATCGTTTGATTATATCAGCATAAATTAGCGTTTGATTCGAATTATTACAAAAAAAAGGGAATACTACAAATGCAAACCCTGAAACAATGTAATGAATAGTTTTTTCATTTTTCTTGCTTTCCTCAATTGTGTTTGTGTGCTTTTCTAATATATTCTTATACATCTCTGATGTATTAGTTTTATTTTAGAGTAATAATGGATAACTTTTCTTCGTTTACTTAATCGCTTTTTTCGTCTTTATTAGATATTTAAATCCAATATTTGTGGATATATTACATAACCTATTTTTGAATGGTATAGATTAACTGCCTCTAACCTTTGGGTAGGGTGTAGGGGACGCGAGAAAAGGTCAGTGTTTTTGAAGTTTTTATATCAAAAACTTTTTTGGTCAAAATAAATCAAATATTGCTATAGTAGAAACAGAGTTTAATTTTCTTCACATGGTGATATCAACAGTTGTTGAATAACTGTCAAAGGTGTCTTGGGATTTCATAACTTTTCCTCTTAATTTAATGCCGTTATGCTCCTAACAGATATTCAACAACTGTTGATATCACCATTTGATGAAAATTAAACTTTGTTTCTACTGTCGCATTATTTGATTTATTTTGGCAAAAAAAAAAAATTGTTGTTATAAACTGTAAAAACGCTTATATTTACTAGATCACCGCCTTAAGTACCGAGGCTCAAACCCGGTATGGTGCGCTGAGGGTGTTCATTCCTTCTTTCCTCCGATCAACCTTAAGGGCCTAATTCCATTAAAGATTTCAGCAACGTATCTGCCAATACGCCCCTGTATTTTCTTATAAGACTTCAGCAATGAAGACCCGCCTCGTGGCGTAGTTGGCTAACGCGCTTGTCGTGTTGAGCTCGACCGCCGAGGACGGGGAGATCAGGTTCGAATCTCGGTCGGGTGAACTGGGGGTGGTTTTTCCTAAATGGCTTTTCCACTCTCCCTCCACGCAAATGCGGGTTCACTTCCTCTAATTCAACCTTCCCAATTCCTAATTCATAGCGTAATTAGTACTTAAAGCGTATAACCCGAACGGGTAGTAAGATGCGGTGCTAAATATTATAATATTATTCAGCAATGAAATTAACTTCTAAGGACGAAGTACTCGAGATTGTTTTGTCACTTAGTACATTATTTTAAAAATATGGTGTCACTGGTAGCCTACCTTCAATAATATGAGAAACAGGATAGTTCTTTCTATACGTTATTTAACAAATTAATAAGGAAAGATGAAAACACAATTTTCAAGTATTTTCGCACATCAGTAAAATTATTTAACTAAATAGAAACAGACAAAATCACATTTGGAAATTGGATAGTTGACATAATAGGTAATTAAAATTAGCTAGGAAAAATGTATAATCCTCATCGCAAAATCCAGTAAAAATGTTTGAATTTTAGTTTCATAGTGTTCATAGCTTATTCATAGCCCCTTCTTTCAAAGCCTGTAAGTAAAATACAAAAACTGTATTTGATGGAAATATACGGATCACCGGTTATGTTGGTTATACTGGGTAAACAAGTGGAAACTTTGGTAAGACTTACATATGGTCAATATTTTTTTCCACCCCGTAATTGTGCTTTAAACCATTAAAAATTTTCATAAAAGAGTGAATAAATAAATTGTAGCATTGATAAGTATGCTGAAAGCAATTGGTATCCTGTTGCGTGTCGGAAGAACACAAAAAACTTTTAGGAAAAAATGTTTGCAACTTTGTGAGCCTAGATTTATCTATTCAACTTCATACTCGTAAGTTTTTGTTATAATGTATTTAATCAATATAGTGTAGTGTGTAAATTTAACTCTTGGGCTCAGTTTCAATTCAACGCATCAGGGAGTTTTTTATTTAAATTATTACGAAAGAACAAGATCACACAAGAAATATCGGTATCAATTAATTTTTCTCTACTTTGTATTATGAGAATGCGCGCGCATCAGTCAGGGGTCTGCCGTTTGTATAGTTAAAATAAAATTATTAAATATAATTTTAAATTGAATTTAACATCAGCTAACTAATAATAAATAATGTTTGATTCATTTTTATAAATTCTCTATTGAATTCAAATAATTACATCTTTATTTAATAAAGAATATTATTTTATTATGTTGGTGTAAATGTTATCTCCGATATGAAAAACTATGCGCCTTTGACCTTTGTTTACTTTATGTTAAACTATGAACAGGCGATAATGTGGTTATCATTTACTTAACACTGTTTTCATACGCCCATTGTGAAAATGACCAAAGAGGTGTAAGTATTCATTTCTTTTCATCTTGCATTCACTTTGTATCAAATTGTTTTACTCCTATTTCTAGCCCTTAATAATATAGCTAAGACTTAGTAAAATATAATAGAAGTGCACCTTGATGATTGATAGATGATGTTCCTTTGTTGAATTATTTTTTCAAAAAACTAAATGTGAACAGTGCACGCCGAAGGTGAGATTATTTAATATTTTTCCATTTCACATATTGGTACATTTTATATTTTTAACCATCTATAAAACAAACAATAGCATATTTCTAATGATGACAAAATTAATATTGTATAATAATTTTATACTGTTGGTTTATTTTCCAACGAAACACTCTTAATTCACGGAAGAACGATAATAATAGATATAACATAAATATTCAAAAGATCACACATCATGGCACCAAAATTATTTTAATAAGTAGCCTACGCAAGAGCCAAGATTTTTATTATAATAAATTATCCCAAACGAATATAGTAAAATAAGTTAATGTTTTACTAGATTCATGAATACGCTCACATATCACACTCATGCTATTTAAATGGACAATCTTAAGATTCTTAATTCTATTAGTCCTTCACTTCTTTATCTAAACAATTTTTTTAAACTTTATATAGTACATCGAAAGTTGCATTTATTCTCACATGAAAGGATCTGATTAAGCTTGGTAGGGAAATTTTCATTTATAATGTGCGCCAAAATATATTTGATGCAATTGAGAAAGCTTTTCCAGTTTTAATCGAAATGTGTGACAGTATAGCTACTTCAGATGATCCGCAGTGTTATTAATCCTAATAATAAAAGTATACTTATTAATATACAAGAAATAGGCTTGTTTTGAACACATTGATATGTTTATGTCCTGATGAACATAAAATTATAATGCCTAATGGGTGGGTGAATGTTTTAGGGTGAACCAGGTAATTTTCCTTAATTCTTTTAACTAGGCCTACTCTATAAAAATATGTTAAAATATTAATTTTTATATCATTGAAAATTTTCTTTTATTTTTGTGTGTATTGCTAGTAGTATCATAAAAGACATAAAAAAAACATTAAAAACCCACTCAGGCCTTTTTGTGACCAACCAAAGATTATTTTAAAATGCAACTATAGACTTAGGCTACCAGGATTTTGGTAAGAAGAATAGTAGGCCTATTTTGTAGTTATCAAAGTTTCTAAAACAGATTTAATCCTATTTATAGGTACATCAAGTCATGTTAGAAGCAGCTGTTACTTTCGATAGATATCTTCTCCTTTAGTCCTCATCTCTTAGGTTGGTTATTAGAAGCCTTCCATTCTTCTCTTCTTCTTGCTTTATCTTTCATTTCTTGATAGCTTTTACAACCAGCGTCTTGCATCAATTGTTTTATGAATCTTTCCCTTGGTTGATCCCTAACATTCTTTCCTTCGATAGTCCCTTCTTTGATGATAGGAAGACCTGGATGTCTCATTAGGTGCCCAATAAGTGTGCCCCTTCTCTTACACAATTTCTTCTCCTGCTCTTTTCTTTTAAGGGTGTGTGTATGCTGAGGAGTGTGCACACCACTAATCGCTCCTATCTTTGCACATCACTAATCACTCATGGAACAACCTGTGCATACCGAGCTGATCGCACTTCACACCCGGCTAGAGAAAGCCAGTCTACACATAGCATTCATACTTTGTTTCTTAAACTCCTCTTTTATTTTTGTTTAAAGTTTTTTAATTTAACTTTTAAAATATTTATTAAAATTGAAAAAAAAAACTGTCTTTGACATTGGCAGGGATTATAGTGATGACATGCCAGCAGTGGCAAAATGTATATGCCTCTTGTCACAGATCTCGTGGTGCTTCGAAATACTATTTAATAGTTTCTTTTATGTCACTCATCTTTTTCCTAAAATACACTGTCTGTAAGAAATCCATACACGACAAACATCGGAAAAAAGTCGAACTGACAAAATAATAAATAGTGTGCACTGAATGACACTGACGGTTTGCTTTGACCTTGAACCAACCAATGAGAGCACTGCGCACATCGCACAACCCTTAACAAAAACCAACCTGTTTTTTTCTTGTGTCGGGTCGTAGGGAAGTGCGGAGAGTGAGTTTCTCAGTATGCATGCTCTCGTTTCTGTACACGAGTTTGTTTCTACAACTTGTGTGATGTGCAGAGATAGGAGTGATGAGCGATGTGCACACTCCTTGACATGCACACACCCTAACTCGTTCTCTCCATCTTTTCTTCATCATTCGTATATAACATCATGCATTTCTAGTGCCTTTATCCCCCTTTTCTCGGCTGTCGCTACCATCCACATTTTGTGTCCATATATTCCAATGGTCCAAACAAAATATTTCAAATATCTCTTCCTTCTCTCCACACTAATAATCCTTGCTTGTCACCAGGCTATTTTTTTTTATTAAGAAATGCCTTCTTGACTTGTTGCATTCTGTATTTGATATCATTTGTACATCATCCAGCTTTTGTAGTTCTACTTATTAAATATACAAATTCATCTACTGATGCATTTTGTAAAGTCTTACCCCCAATTTAATTTGTGCTTGTGTGTTACCACTTTTACTGCAAACTGTTAGTTTTGCCTTTTGAATATATATACTCATTCTATGTGATGTAAACACTTGCTCCATTTCTTCTAGGAAATTTTAAAGTTCTTCCCATTTTCCTATAACAGCTATGTCATCCACGAATAATAGCATGTCTATTTTTTCTATTTATTTTACCTTTTCTTTCATGGACTTAATCTACTGCATATTTGACATATTGGGTGTATGCATTAATATATCTGGTGACAGACAATACACAACCTTGCCATACAACTTTTTTTTAAATTTGAGTTTCCCTCTCTTTTCCATTCATAGGCTACTATTTTTGCTCTCTGTCTTTCATATAGTGTTTTAATTAGTTTCCCGGGTGACCTGGCGGTCTAGGGGTAAGGTGTCATACTTCTGTGCTGGCGGCCAGGGTTCAATCCTCGGTCCCGGCACAGATTTATCTGATTGCCAAACACTTCCTTCACCTCTAACAAGACATCTTGTGAATGTGGGGAATGCCAGGCCTCCACCGTGGTTCGGATTCCACGTTAAACTGTAGGTCCTCCATTTCATCTCACAATCACCCTACCATTACACATTAGCGTAAGTGCGTATAACCCGAACGGGTAGTAAGACGCAGTGCTAATAATAATAATAATAATAATATAATAATAATAATAATAATATAATAATTAGTTTCCTGTAGTTATCACCTTGAACATTAGATTCCATTCCATTCTATCAATTGCGTTCATCAATACCTATAAAATAACACAAATAATATAGGATAGTTAAATGTTATTTTTACTGGCTGCAAAAATATATATATTTTTATTTTCAAAAAGACCCTTCCTAACAAAATTGGACAGTGTCAATGTAATTGTAGGGCTTAATTGTCTAAGTTAAATAGGTCCTTTTTATTGTATTCTCAAAAGAATAAAAATTAATAAATAGCTTACCAAAATTCTAGATACCCAAATCTCAATTTAAAACAGTAGCCTAGTAATAAGGTCTTATTTAATTAGACATAGCCTAATACACCAATCAAAAGTGATTAGGAAGGGGATCAGTAATATGGATCTCTTAACCTAAACTAGGTCTTAGAACTCTTAACTAGCAAGGCTTGTCTTATTTAAGCTCAAAAGTACATTCAAATAGCAAATGTTAACATGTTTTACTGACAATGTTATATCCGACTCTATCTAGTTTACCCTACCAAGTGAAAGCAGAGGTGAACTTGAACAGTTCTGGCTATGATGGGATTGTGTACGTGACCCATTCTCCACCTGAGAGTGTAGATCATCCAGAGCCCTTGAAAAAAGCCATACAAGGCCTAGCTAAAGTAAGTACAGGCAAGCAGCTTTTAAGAAACAATATTTGGCTCCTTTAAAGAATTCTGGCACGCTCACTGTAAAATAGCTCCACCTATAATTAAATTTACATGTTCTGAGGCCAACTATTTAATAAATTCCAAAATATAATAATCCAGGACTAGGTGAATATACCAGCCCTCTAGGCCCTATCATATGACTACAATCTTGGCAAAGATCTTTTTTTCACTGCAGAGTCTAAGTCTATTAGTTATAACCTACTACCTGATAAATGTTTATATTTAGGTTGAGAATGTGGTTTTATCAAAAGTGGATGAATGGGGAGGGGGGGGGGGAATGCACATTTTCTTTTAGAGTATAAATAGGCTATCCAAGATACGCACTGATAGTTGTAAGAAAAACGCACCTTTCTTATACTCAGATAAATATGTCTTCATAAATGGCAGGCAGGTCTGTGGCATTGGTATGCCAAGCCTTTGAGTCAAACTTCTCTGTAATTTTTCTACTGTCCGACCCTAAATTCTTCATAAATGGCTAATAAATATTAATTAGTAAACACAAATTGACTACATTAAAATGCTCTAATATAAATTACTTCTGGGAAGTTTATTTGAAACTGTGAATTTATATTTAAATACATTTGTCAATCCAAATTACAAATTTCAATTCTTAATAATAAAAAAGTATAAAATAATTTATTATTTTGAAGCTGGGGTCAGTACATTTTTACCAACTCCGACTACACCCAAAATTGCTTTTGACTCCACGACTCTTGACTTCAAAGCCCTGATGGCAGGGCGGGGTTATTTATTAGTAAGATGAACTATAGCTCAAGTATCCAGAATCCTTATTGGCAGCACTACAGCTATTTTTTCTTGAACTCCAGATTATGGGAGCAATTTCTTAAAATTGTTAGTTACGTTATTTTTAGTCATAATTAGTTTGGATTTATGCAGATTGTTGAAACTCTCTGCTGGCATCAAAATACTCAAATAGCCTACACACATTTAACAATATAAGTGCTCACCTCAGGATCCTCTGTTTATGGGTTCAAACCTAACCATGGTCGATGAATTCTTACTGAGCGATAACAATCTGTAGCACCAACTTCCTTACAGAGGTGAAGTAAAGCTGTTGGTCCCATGTTGACTGTCCCTCGTAGGTAGGTTTGTGAAAATACCTGGTCATTTCCAATATTAATAAAGCTTGACTGTTTGCTAAACAAAGTTAAAATAGAGCTATATATAGAATTATTTAAGTCCCTGAAATCACAGATTTTTGTTTATCAGATTTACTAAATTAGGTATCAAAAAATATGTTTTTATTAAAACTTGGTGGTACATTACATAACCCCTGATATTCTTAGCTTACCCCTGGTGAATATGTACCCAGGGTGTCCAGCAACCTTGAAAACAGGAATTTACTTGGTGAGGGAAAAGTCAATGAATTTAATCAAATTTCTGGAATTTTCACATATTCACTAAAATAATAGACCTAAGCTATTTTCATTTACAATAACTAACTGTTAAAATAACATTTTTTTTAGTTAATATGCACTGCGAATTTATTTTAGTATAGTTATCCATGTTGAGTACATACTAATCTCATTTTTACAAGTCAACATTATCATTTCAACTTTCCACCCATCTATTGCATGTCTTTAGCCAAAGTTTAGTCATTAGTTCACTAGATTGTGTAAGGTGATCTTTTATTGTATAAAATATAAATATTATCTAATTGAAATCTAACTTAGATCACATGACCCACTAGCCTATTGTTTTAGGCTGACAACATTTAACCCCTTTAAAGTGTTAGAATTTCAAAATGTGTATATGTGTCTAAATATACTACACTAAGTTGTGATTTTAATAAAATAATGTTTATAATATGGTAACTGGAAAACCTGGAAAGTCAGGGACTTTTAAAATATAGTTTGGCTGGACACCCTGCACTACCTAAGTTGTAAAGCACCTGAAATGATGTAGTTTTCTCCCCTTGCTTTTTATAAAATCAATCTTTTACCAGTAACAAATTATATTTTAATCTCTTATCTCAATATTTTATTCATTTTATTCATACTTGCGCAAATGAGTCAGCTTTTGGAACACCTGCAGTTTAGAAATAAATCCTCCCTCTTGTTTAGGCGCATTCTTTACGTCCGTCATTGGTTGATGAAGAGAAAGAAAGCTAGTTTTGGGTTTGAGACTGCTACACAATCAAGCCCTCAAAGATTTGCTCAGGAATCGTCTAATTGATCAGACATGTATTTGATTGATTCAAAAATGTCAAAGTAGGGATAGGTTGTATTCAGAATTATTAAATAAATGGGAGGTGTTTTACTAGATACAATAATAATTAAAGTGCACAGAAAACTGTTCAGATGGAAATTATTGCCTGTAAAGTTTAATATGTTTTTTGAGAAGAATAAAAACTAGCTATTTATAAAATCATCCCAATATGTAAATAGCGAGTGGTAAGACATAATTTAACTATTATTAAGTTTCACCACAACTTGGGGCAGTAAGGGAATAAGATTGAAAAATTATACATTGAGATGACTCTGTTAATCCTGGCAAAGTGTTACTAATCTGTAGGCCTACCTTATTAAAAAAAATGTACATGTATTTAATTAATATATATTAAATACATAAATGGTAGTAGTTAGTTTTAATTTATTTATTTTTTTAGATTGATGACGAGGCTAAGGAAATTGGAGCGGTGGTAGAAGTTGCTTTGCCAGCTAGAAGGCTGGTCTACTCGCCTACAGGAAAAATCAACAAGGAATACCATGATGTGCGTAGCTTTTCAGAGGCTGCAGGAAGGGGCATTAAAAGGTATTATCTTATTCTCATATTCAAGAACCCATTAGAGAATATAAACACTTTGGTAGAATAATCAACATTGTCAAAAATGAATGCACCAAATAACATCCTTTGGCCTACAAATTCACAGTAGTAATATGCTTTCAAGCATAAAACAGTTAACATAAAACATTCAAATTTTTATTTAACTTCAAGATTATTTCATATATTTTTTATTTATTTAGCACCGTGTCTTACTACCTGGTCATGTTATATGCTTAAGTACTAATTACGCTAAAGGGCTAGGAAATGGTAAGGTTGAATACAGAGGAAGTGAACCCACATTTGTGTGGATGGAGAGTGGAGAACCATTTAGGGAAAACCACCCCTAGTTCATCCGAGCAAGTTTCGAACCTCAATCTCCCGTCCTCAGCAGTCTAGCTCAACATTAAACTAGCATGTTAGCTAACAACGCCACCGAGGCAGGTATTATTTCATATATTTATTTCCATTATCTTTGTATTGAAAAAGTGGATTTTGCACATCACTAAATCACTTATATAAAATTTTGTTCTTATGTTTTTTAGAGCTCTGAAAGCTGGTGTGAAATCACCTCTTCTGGTGTTGACTTCACATGAAAGGTTTAAACAAAGTGAAGTTGTAACACTCCTTGGCGCACTAGAGGCTTTATATGTGGTTAGTAATACCTGTCTGTTTTCTCTAATATCGTCTTCTTATATTAATAAAATAGAGTTTTTCTGACTGGAATGAGCATTATGGGATATCTACCTCACACAGAGGTCTGAAATTTTTAATTTAGTTGCCCCTGTGCACAAACATGTGCACCTTGAAACTGTAATTTAAAATTTTTTAATCAGCTTTTTTAAATTCATTAAAAACTGGTTTGGAAGTAATAAAATGAAGAGATTTTTTTTCTTTTTGAAACTGATGTTACCATGGGTACTTCCTCTAGTTAATAAATAAAGTATAAACTTAATTTTATATATCACTCTATAAAAGCTACAATGTGGGCACGACCAGAAAAATTGTAAGTTATTATATAAATACTAAAATAAGCATACATCCCAAACAAAATTGATTTACAGTGGGCCTTTTCTTCAACTCAAAGATGTTTCATATTTTTGTTGAAAAAGGGTCTAAATCTCTATTTTTGGTTGTGTTATATTTAATCAAATATGTCCTCCCCATAAAGAACACTTTAAAAACCTTAAAAATCTAAGTTATTGTATTATCTATTATGATTCAGGTTTTAAAAAATAAAAATATACTTATGCGTATGAAAATAATAATCTCATGGTGACACACCCCTCCAATAAGGGGGGTTAATATGATCGAAAGAAGTACAGGGCAAACAATATTTTACTGAACATATTATAAGTTACAAAGAAATTAAGTCACCCACTGATGGGTGTCGTGGTGAATTCTCTGTGTATACACTATTATACAAAAGCATTGAGCATGTAGTAGAGAAAGCAAGCTATAATGTAATTTAACTAGGCTCATCATAAATAGCCTTTTATTAACTAATACTAACAATTTGAGAATTATCTAGCTCACAAACAACAGGCTGTCTGATTCACTTAGTCTCGTACAATATTAATGGAGCTCTATGAGGCGATATTATAAAGCATATAATTAACTTAATCAGACTGTAACATTTAATAGTGAATTCCTACAAACAGGAGATACAGGCATCTAATATAGATCAAAGGTTTTAAACTGGCTCCCCCTCTACAGCAATAGGATAACTTTAAAGTTATTAAGCTTGATGCTCGTAATAAACTCGTAAGTGCATAGCTAGAATAATTCTAGTGTAAACTCATATAACTCTATTTCTCCAATATATACCTGCCAGGTTACTAGGCGACTACCTTTATATTGTTTCTAGCCCATATGAGCTTGTCTCTCAACTATGAGAACGTCAAGGCTGTGGTTAAGGGCATCTAACAAGATCCCATACATTAGGGATAAATAAGTCCCAATTAGGAATGAATGCACTTACTAAACATTAACATCACGGAAATGCCCCCCATCAGTGGTGTATTCTGAAAAAAAAATTAATAGGTGTGCTGTACTCTAAAAGTTTCAACAGGGACTTGAGGGCCAAGCGAGGACCCTCAACCACTGTTGTCCAAGAACGTCAAGGGATATATTTGAAGATGTGTTCATAAATAACAGTGGTTCTCGAACATTTATTATTTCCCTTTAACTGTATGCTAACTTAGGAAATTTTTAGCCTCCCTTCCCCCCTTCCAATCCCATATTCTCTCTTCTTTTATTTATCTATAATGATGATTACCATTCACTTAAAATGTATTAAAAGTAACTCCAAGGTGTCAGCCCGCATTCAGGCTATACCTACCGAGTGGCTACCAAACTGAGTTAAATGTAAGTCATCAACAACAATCAAACCGAACAATGACCGCATCGGTCTGCCCGTGGTAAGTCAAAACCTTGTCCACTGTTATTGTAGATACAATATTTACCTTGTTGGAGGTTGAGTTTTGGGCTAAGTCCTACTAGCCTGGCACAATGGCATAATCCCGCAATTGAGCCATGCCAATAGAGTGGCCGCTTGTTGACTAAGATTGTGAAAATTTCGGTGATAGAGGGTCTCATTTGGTCATCACAACAAACTCTTTTGCTGCTAATCTCAGTTTTCTATACCGGTGCTGCTAATTTTTCATTCAAGTAGCTCCTCATACCCCGTTCCAGACCCACTGCCTCACAGAAAATCTGGAAGCACCAGGAATTTAATTTGGGATCTTTGGATCTGTAGCCACCAACCCTGACCACTAGACCACAGAGGTGGTCAGTATATGAAAAATGGCTTGAAATTTTGATTATCTGTCATTGACAATAAACATTCATTTGATATGTCTGAAAGCAACTGCATTTTTGATATGTGTGAATTCTTGACAGCTAAAATAAAAGTAAACTTGAATGTCAGTTGTGTCGATAGCTTTTTTTCACGTGACTACTAAACCAAAAGGCTCGAGTGTGTTTTTAAAAGTAGTTTCATAGAGACTATTTTAGTTTTAATTTGTGTATGTTAGACTATCCTTTAATATCTAACAAGTTTAGTTTGATGGGTATTTCTTTATGTAAACCCCAAGGATAGCTGCTGTCGTTTAATACCAGTTATATACAGAATATGGTTACCTGATTTCCCACCTCTATGACCTTTAAATATATCCTATAAATAAACGAATTCTATAATGAATTGAGAGGCTATAGTTCACTATAGTCCTCTCAAGGGTGATGAGTTAACCCATTGCTAGAGGGTTCCAAGAAGTCAAAGAAAGAACTTTGTGGCAGATCCAGAAAAAAAAAAATAACGGAAGGGGCACCATGATACAAATAATTATATTGTTACCTCACATCCTGAAAAAATTTCTATATCCATATGAAGATTGATTTTTTTAAATATGTATATAGCTAGTTGATGTAAAAGTATTTGTGAATAAGTAAATAAATAATTATCTTAGTATAACTAATAAGTGTTATTTGTCTATACATTTTTATTGTCAAACTTAATATCCATTTCCTTAAATGAGAAAAGTGAACAAGTTTACATAAACTTTAATTCAAGTTTTCAAGAATATTGTTTGGCATATATTTTTAGAGCCTCTTCAGGAATACTCCCAATATATCTATTTATACTGAGCATGGCCAAACCATTACTCTTTCTCGAGCCATTGCTGATCTCAAGTAGGCTTTAATTCTATTCATCAAACTAAAATATTTCTCTGCTTTTGAATTAGTAACTGGTATCACACTTAGTTTTCAATAGGCACTCAATGTTTGGAAACACACATACAAATATGTAAGCTTTCATTGGCGTATCAACTTTTTGTGGATTTCTGTTCAAGAATTCCTTTCATAATTTCAATTCTCAATAGTGAATTTAAAAACCGAATTCTTGTGTTTTTGTTGCATCCAATATCTATTCATTTCTTAAAAATTTGTATGTGTGTGTATATTTTGTAGCTAGAGGAAATCTAAACAATTACTGTATACCAGTAAACCCTTGCGAAACTTTCACACATTCAACCTCCCATCCCCCCCTTCCCCCATCACCCCCAAAAATATTTAGTCTTTGGTTGGATTGTTGAAATTATATACTCAACAAAGTGTATACACAAAATAGCAAAGTGAGTTTTTTAATGTGAACGGATTTACAATTTTTAATGCCTCTTTGTATACAATATTTGATGTCAGAATGCAATGTTATTTTTGTTTTAACTTAAATTTCAAACAAACAATGTGTTTTAATGTAAACTGAGTATACTATGTCATAAATTGGTAAAAAATTATATCGACTGATACCTTATTTATCGCTGTAGGCTTTTTATTAGTTGAGAAATGGGGATGTTGACACAGAAATAATATATAGGATTTTCTGAAAATTGACAGGTAAGAGGTTCCCAGGTGGAGCTACCTCGAATCGAAAACACTCCAATTTTCTGACCATTAGCAACCAACAATTTCACTTTTTTTTTCTACTAGAGGCAAAAGTTTATATTTTTTCTAAAAACAATAAATTACACATGAAAATTGTTTGTTTGTTGCTAGCCTATACAATTTCGTGAAGATGTGCCGTCTAAAAGCATTAAAGTTAAAGAACTTGGTGTTTGGAGCAAGGACTTCACTAAAACTCAAGAATTTGTCAATTTAGCTAAAATACTTGAGAGTGGCAGGTATGTGCATTTTACTCTATATATATCTATTAATAATATACACTCCGTCTTCATGAACCCTAGCAAATACTTTTTATCTCATATTTAAATTTTTAAACTAAATACAATTAGATGATATGACCTATTATTTGGTATTTACCCATTTAGCTGTTACTGTGGTGTCACTTTTGAAATAGACTGGTCTTTCTATGACACAGAGATTAGGGTTTGAATCTCAATCAGGTCTACTGACGGACTTTCAAGGATTGTTTCCCAATTTCTACGCATGTACATTTTTTCGAGAGTTTACCTTATATATTTTAGGTCGAGGTTTCAGGCACTATTTGTAGGTCAACTTATTTGTCCAACAACATTAGTGTAAAATATGAACTACATTTTTATTTTTATTGTTAGAGCCACATTATGTTTTCCTCCAAAGGCCATGGTAATGAAGTTTGCGAGGAACGTGTTATCTGTCACGAGGAGAAACATGATTAAGAATGAAGTTATTCAGGAAAGAACAGGCGTACAGGGAGTAAATGAGATAGTAGATGAAGCAAGACAGAGAGGGTATGGGTATGTAATGAGGATGGAAAAGGAGAGAATGCCAAAGATAATAATGGAGGTGAAGTATGTAGGAAAATAGCTGCAAGGGAGACCAAGAAAGACATGGGAGAAGCAGACATCAGAAAGTGTTCAAGTTAGAGGAGTAGAACGGACACAATTAAAGAAAGAAGAATGGTGGGAATAGAGAGTAAAATTGAGGAATTTTACTAAACTGACATGGCCACAGTTCATAACATGTGTACACATACATTCCAATTTTATAGTAAGAGATTTTTCTTTAACTGTCTTTTTGATAGCTTTCATTATAAAAACTAAAAGTATGGTAAAACGTTTTCAAATTTAACATCAAAAAGACATTTTTGCATTTATTAAAAGCCCCTCTCCATAAAATTTGGACCTTATTCATGTTAGTTAGTACTTATGAAAACATTAGGTATCAATGAATTTAGAATTTTCTTGATGTTAGAGTGACTGTATGCCAGGTATGTTGCTCGGGATATCGGAGGTGGAGACCCTGAGAGAATGGCACCACCTAGAGTTGAAGAATATGTTAAGGAAATCTTTGCGGGCTCGCCTATCAAAATAGAGGTGATCAGTGACCAGAATAAACTGGACAAGGAGTACCCTCTCTTTTCTGCCGTTGACCGGGCGGCCAGAGGTAAGCGCCAACTTTTCAAATATTATTCACTCTTCAACCTAAGGGAACTGTCAATAAACACTTTTAATAAAATTATTTAGATGTAAATTGTAAATAACTCCTAAGGAAAACTTCTTTTCACTTGAGGCACATCTACATATTAAACGCAAAAGAAGAATGTAATAGAATTTGGAACACACTCTTATGTTAATCATTTCTATTTTTTTTATTCTATAAATTCTTATCAATTTATTGTTTCCTTTTGTTTTTTTTAAATTTAGTTAACAGCCACCCCTACATGGTCTAAGCCATCACTCTTGCAATAGACTAGACTGCCGATGATGGGGAGATCTTGGTTCAAATTTTGGACGGGTGCACTGAGAGTGGTTTTTCCTCCATAGTTTCCCACTCTCTCTGGGTACACTTCCTCTAAATTCAACCTTTCTCATCCCTAGTTATTAGTACATAAGCATATAACCCAAACAGATAACATGACGCAGTGCTTAAAAAAAACTATGAATCATTCTTTAATGCAACTTCTTTCTTTTATTATAATATACATTAAATAACAACTTACAAATGGTTGCATTTTAAGTACAGTCTGTAATAAGAATGGAGAAGGAAAGAATCCAAAGAAGAATGATGGGGATAAAGTGTGCAGGAAAACTAAGGAATAAATGGGAAGAGTGGCTAACAGAAAGTGTGTGAGTGAGAGGAAAAGAATGAAAGAACAGATAGGCTGGCATTTCACTAAACTGAGCTGGTCGCGGGCTCTAAATGGTAGATGATGAAATAAATCAAGTGTAAAATATAAATACTTTCTAAATCTTAGAAACATTTTCTTTAAATATAAAAAATGTGTGTAACATAAATGTTTAATGAAGGGTCCATATTGCAGTGATTGAACGTCATAGGGGCCGAATTATTTATCTTACCTACGAGCCTGCAGGCCCAGTGACTGAAACCCTGTTCCTGGTAGGGAAAGGGGTAACTTATGACACTGGTGGTGCTGACATCAAGGCTGGAGGCGTCATGGCAGGGATGTCCAGGGACAAATGTGGTTCGGCTGCTGTTGCTGGATTTATGAAGGTCTGGATTGTGAAATTTGTATTTTGTATCACCAAGAATATGAGCAGTTTCGAAAAACTTTGCTTCAAATATTTGTCAGCTATGACTTTGACTCGAAAGTAAAATTCCAGATTCAACAATTATGAAACTTTGCCAATAAAAATATTTTAAATTAAAATATATATTTAATTTTGTTTGTGCTGTTATATTCATCACAATTTAATATTCGCAAGTCACAAATATAAAATAATTGAATTACATGTTGTAATAAAGCTTAATTTACAGCTTAGGATGAAATATATAAACTGTGTTTGCAATATTAGATTTATAAACTATATTAATTTTAATACCATAAGTTCTAGTTATAGATGGGCCACTCGAATCTTCGAATCCTCAAATCCTCTAAATCCTGATAAGTATTCAAGATTTGAGAATTCGGTGTTTTACTTTATTTGATGGTCGAATCTTTCACCTCATAAACAAAGCATAATATTTTGAATTCAAAAATTACTTATTTAGGTTTACTTGAAAAGCACAACTTAATTCGTAATATTTATTTTGTCGGACAAAAGAGATTAGTATGAGTAAAATCATTATTTTTTAAATAAATATTTGGTGGGTGTGGGAAATATTACCTGCCTAGTACCCTACCCTCCCACCTCTATGAAAAACTTTGACTTGACTGTTTCGGCACATGTTCACTTCTAAAACTTCACCTCACGAACAATCTTGTAAATATTTTAATGAACACATTAAACTCTTGAAAAACTGAAAATCAAAACTAGAATTACAAATAAACTCAAAATAAATAAAACAAATTACGTTTTTTTTAACAGAAATAAGAATACATTGTGATGGTACAAAGTCAGCCGCCATTAGACACAACACAAAATTGGCCGCCATGATGTATATTATGTTTATTTACCTGAGTGATGATTAAAATAAAGATACTAATAATTCTTAATACCCAACTGGTTTTAATCATCTACAACTATGCAAAGAACCCCGATTTATTGCATACGATCCTTGAGCTATCCATTTTGTTGGGTTTCATGAAATATAAATACGGTCACCAGTCGGACACCAATACAACTGTTTATTAATTTTATGCTACGGGCCTATGTATCGTATATTGATTGTTCGTTTAGAATTGATTCGGTTAATCTGATCACTTAGTAAGCGCTATCAAGTTTTAAGGATCAAATAACGACTTGCTAATTCATTATTTGTTTTTAAATTGATTAATACTTATTGTAGAGTTTATTATTTTTTGTAAATATGTTATTGAAGTAATTGTAAAAATATTCAAACGTAGTCCTGCCTTATAAAATGGAAATAAACATATTGGAGTCAAAAATATGTTCCTGTCTTAACGAGAATATATTCTTATAAATGATATATCACAAGAATTGAATATATTTCTTGTTTTCTACGTGAAGATAGATAATGGATATATAAGAAAATAATAATAAAACATACTTAGGCAATATTAATTTCACTATTTCCAATGTATGTTTAATTGTTTAGCATGTTGTTTTAGTATTTATTAAAAATACCCGTTTGTACTTTTATTTTTGCTATCTTAATAAAATAAATTATAATCCTTCAATGATGATTAAAGTTGGACAAAGAATAACTAGGCCTAATCTGTTTATTTCACATGATTTTTAGAAACTTAACTAATTCTAATAACACTTTTAAAAATAACTGAAATACACTCAAACTTTGATTGATTTGGTTTTTAAACAATATTATGAGTCTAGATTGTTTAATTTGGCTGGATTTTAACCTGTATTTTGCGAGGGGTGGTTGGGGTTGATTAAATTTGAAATCATGATTGAAATAAATCTTTAGTAACAGTTTAGGCATATAATGTGTAATGTAGGTCTATTTGTAAATCAATAAAATTTATAGTGATTTGCTAGGATTCGGATTCGAGATTCTAAAATAAAATGTAGATTCGGATTCGAGAAATAGTGGATTCAACATCCTTGTCAGGAATCGGTGGATTCAAGGATTCGAAGATTCAAGTGGCCCATCTCTAATTAAAATATTTACAAAATTGTTAGTGAGGTTAAAGTTATAGAAGTGAGCATGTGCCGAAACAATCGAGTCCAAGTTTCCCATAGAGGTGGGAGGGTAGGGTACTAGACACATAAGATTTTCCACATCTAACTATTTTTTTTTAATAATGATTCTATTCATGCTAATCTTTTTTGTCCAACAAAATAAATATTACGGAATAAGTTGTGCTTTTCAAGTAGGCCTAACTAAGTAATTTTTGAATTCAAAATATTATGCTTTGTTTATGAGGTGAAAGATTCTAATATCAAATCCATTAAAAACCGAATCCTCGAATCTCGAATACTTGTTAGGATTTGGTGGATTCGAGGATTCAAAGATTCGAGTTGCCCATCTCTAGTAATTATATATCATAAAATGAAAAATTAAGTTAATATCACTAAATGTAATATAATCATTTCTGATATTTTTACGCTCATACTAATTTGTGATGGAAATAATGGCAGAAAGTTTTATATAATATATATATATATATATATTTAAAAAAAAATTTTAATCTTCGTAATTATCGAATCTGAAATTTTACTCTCATATCAAAGTCAAAACAAATAAATATTCAAAGCGAAGTCAAAAGTTTTCAAAGCTTCGCACACCCTTGATTTTTTAAAGCCAAATTAAAACTTTTGAGACCTTGCACACCTCTACTTTCAAGTTCTAATTCAGATTTTCTTTTCTCAAAATTGATATATTTTCTATAGTCACAAATACTTAGTCTTGTCTTGTTGATTGTTAGATAATTTTGGAAACTCCTATGATTGAATTTGTAAGATATGGTATGGTTTGTTTCGTCAAGGTGATCTCCGCTCTCAAGCCAAAGGATGTGAAGGTTGTAGCAGCTATGTCCATGGTGAGGAATAGTATAGGAGAGAACTGTTATGTGGCCGATGAAGTGATCACGTCAAGAAGTCAAGCCAGAGTACGAATCGGCAACACCGATGCCGAAGGAAGGATGGTCATGGCAGATGTACTTTGTTATGTGAGTTTGATTATTTAATATTGCTATAGTTTTTTCTCCAGTAGGACGATATCTAGAACAGATCTCCTCTAAATATTTTATATATTCATTCTATTAAGCCTATGTCACAGACAAGTAATATACCCAAATACACAACATCCATGTTAAAATGGTTGCACTACTTTTGGCTGCTTCAGTCTTTCATCACTAGGATCGCTGTGGTTAGTTCTATCATCACCTACCAGTGACACTAGCGAATCCCAGTGTTGAAGGACTCAAGCTGGCAAAAGGAGCGCAGTGAAACCTCCATAAGGGTTGAGTGTCTGTTTCTTACTTGTCTTTGGCCTAGGTGCATACCATTATAATAATAATCATCATCATCATCTTCTGATTACAGCCTGTGGCCGCGGCAGTTTAGTAAAATGCCTCAATCATACTATTTCCTTCCACTATTCCTCTCTGTGCTTCCATTATTCTCCTCTCATTTGCATACTTGCTTCTCTCGGCTCCCCCCATCTCTTTATTGGTCTCCTTTGTAGTCTTTTTCCTATATACGTTTCCATCATTCTCTTTGAGATTCATTTGTTGTCATCCTCATTACATGGTCATACCATCTCACTAGGGATCTGCGAGCTTGGGTTTTTTCATTTAAGTCGAGTATTTGTAAAAGCTCCCCAGTTTGAGTCGAGTTCGAATATATTCATAATTTTAAAATGTAAATAGTAAATATTTGTTTATTTTAAATGTAAATAGGTAGGCCTATCACATTTTTAAAATTTCAGATTTAAAAAATGATTCAAAATGAGGTGGCCCAATGGCTAGATAATTTTATAATAAAGGAAATTGATAAAACTAAAGAAATAGGAAAAATAAACTACTAAGAATAAGAATAAATTTGATGAAGAAAGCCCACCTAGGAAAGAGGAAAGATGTGGGAAGAATCCAATGCACAAAGGTGACATCTTCTTCCTTTCTTCTGTCTTCTATAGTAGAAGTAGTCACACACACATTTTAAACACAAATATAATAATATTTCGGCATTGTTGCCTTTATCAAACACAAAGAAGAAGAGAGTACAAATAACACAAACAATGGATTACTCCATCTTGAATTTTGAATTAAACTGTTAGAAACAAATTGTGCCAACTGTTTTTGGGAGTAGAAATAGAAATAAATTCCTTGGTAAAAAAATTTAAAAAAATTTAAAAAATGTATATACATATGTTTTTAGGAAAATAAAATTTAATAAAAGGATATATTGGGCTTAAAATTAAAAATAACACTCAAAACCAAAAAAAGAGGGTCTAGTAGAAAAGAAAATTAAAATGGTTTCAACATTCATGTCTTTAAGGGAATTAAAATTACACACTAACAATTATAAAAAGTAATAAAACTAATAATTGCATGATGGATTGGAATTGTACAATAAGATAGTATAGAAACACTGCACAGTAATGTAAGGCAAGTGATATTGAAGGAATACAACCTTAAGTGATAGGTTAGGCCTAGATAGAAAAACACACTTTTCTCTTCATTTTTTCAAACACTTTTACACTTATCACTTCTTCAAAACTTCCACAGTAGCACATTGTTTTGAATTTTCAAAAATATTACTTTTTACAATAATGTATCTTCATATGAAAAATAAATATTTTCAAAAATTTGAAACAATGTGCAACTATGGATGTTTGAAAAAGTGGGAAGTGTAAAAGTGTATGAAGAAATAGAGAAGTGTGTCTGTATCTAGGCTTAATCTAACTATCCTTTCAGGTTGGCTTCCTTCACTCTCACTTTACAGTCTTGATAAAAAGTTAATAAAACTGATGTTTTAATAAGCTGATATTTCCCCAAAATATGTTTCAGTAACTTAATTTACCATATAAGAAAACGTAAGAATCAATAACAGTTAGAAATTTTGAAGTGTTTTGTATTTTGTTTATTATTCCTTAGCGTAATCATGCATGATCACATCTTCTGTTCTATTTCCATTCCTCTATGCGCAATTTCACATGTATGTTATATGGGCTCTCCCTTAGGACATATCTTATTGGAAAATTTATTTTCATTTTCAATTTTATTAACAGTTTTTTAAAAGTGTGATGTTCCATACTTAAAACTAAAAGTAATTATTGGCTAAAAATAATATTTTTTAGCAAACAAAATATGAAATAGAAAATGAAATTTTTTATTAATATAAATGTGGTAAGTTTGGTAAAGTATGTATTGCAATAAATAAGACAACATTGATTTTAGACAGGTTAACCAACATAATTCTATAACTAATTAGTAACTAAACTAGTGCTAGTTTTGTAGCTAAACTATTAATTCATACGGTTTTAAATATCATGAGTTTGAAAACATTTAAAGATAATAATATATTCTTGATATTACATTTTTAATTTAACACAAATTATTATTTTAGAAAGGGACCAGGTAAAAATAGGAAAAGAATCATTCAATTATTTAGTAATCTTAGATATTTTTATTTTATTGCTTTGTCATGGAAATACAAGAAAACCACTTATATCAAGTATAATTCAAAATGGACGACAATATTGAATAAATTTACTGGTCAAAAATGGTTTTAAACCTCTATACTTATTAATTATAAAATTATATACATTTTTAACAATTTGTTAAGAACTTAATGATTTATAAGTGGAGATGCCAATATTATCTCAATTAAATAGCCTATGTTTACTATTCCGTTTTAAACATCTATTATTAATTAAGATTACATCAAGTGAAAGCTCAGAATACTAGTACTCACAGAGCCCTACATCTCACCTTGTTTCCTCTATTATCTCATGTACTCCTCGTACTTAACTCTCTACCAAATAACTTCATTTCTAGTCCTGTTTCTCTTCGTGACAGCTAGCATGCTCCTCACAAACTTCATTCCCATGGCCTCCACTTTCCTAGCCCCTCTTACATTCAAGTTCCATGTTTCTGCTGCATATGTGACAATGGGTACAAAGTATACCCTATAAAACACACTTCAAGGGCACACCTCTTATACACCTATAGAACTCTCTTATTCCAAAATTTTCAAATTAAATCTGAATATAGATCAAATACATTCTGAATTGAATTTCATGCTTTAATTTTTTTTTTTTAACTAATCCAAATCAAATGTTTTATATAGGGATTGGCTCTTGTATCTTCATATACTAAATGGGGGGAATAAAATATTCAAATTTTCAAGTGAAATTTGTTTTAGAGCTTTAATACTGCTTATTGGTAGTTCAGAACCAATTATATTTCTAGGTTGAACTCTATACCCAAGCCCCAGCCAAGTAATTTAACACTTAACTGAATGTATGAATTTATAATAATATTTAAAGGATTATAAGAAAGATGTTAATATTTAATTAATATTCTTATTATTCTATTATATTTAAATTTCCTCTTATATTCATAATTTTCTCCAAGATTCAGATTCAAGTTTTGGGATCCAAAGGTAAATTGGAGATTTGGATTTGTAAAATAGTGGATTCGACC
The DNA here is from genome assembly GCA_039000515.1 of Timema cristinae. Taxonomy (NCBI): domain Eukaryota; kingdom Metazoa; phylum Arthropoda; class Insecta; order Phasmatodea; family Timematidae; genus Timema; species Timema cristinae. Next base: position 34,588,087 of record JBCFYV010000001.1, on the reverse strand, counting down.
AAACTCTACTTTACTATTGAAATTGTTTTGAATTAAATCTGGATTTAATATAAGGTTATATATATATATATATTTTTTTTTTTTCAATCAAGTCTAATAAACTAATTCTGCTTTAAATCCAATTCATTTAAAATAAAAACATTAAAAATTAGCTACATGACTTATTAAAATGTTATGATTAAATTGTTGGGTTTATATTTTAATAACTGATTAATGTTGGTTTTGATTCATGATGTCCAGTGACCTGAAAAACAGAGAAAAATCATTGTAAGGTCAGGGAATTTGATCACATTTCTGTAATTTTCACACATTCACTAAAAAAAAGTATTTCTAACTCATACTAGTCAAAATATATGTTTTCTTTCAGTTAATACTCATCGAGAATCTCTTTTAGCACAGTTGTCCCTGTTGAGTATACTACTCGCAATTTTCAAAGCCCACATATGATTTTCATGTCATCTTTTCATCCCTGTTTCTTTAACCAAATTATTCGTAAGTTTTACTTTTTGAATTTAATTTCAAATTTTAAGATTTATATTTGGAAGAAGGTACAGTGAAAGTGGATAGAAACATACGAGTATAAAAGGGATGAGCAAATTATAATACAATCAACTCTTAAGGCAAAAAGAGGTCTTCTTACAGAGATAAATCTTAAGATTTGTAACTGTGGATCAAATCCGAATCTTATTTAGCTTCAAGCTTCAAATTCAATATTTTGAAGCTTCCAAATAACTTTGGGCACGTAATTGAAAAAGTAAGTGTTAAAATTACTACTTTACTAATTTGAATCTCAAATATGAATCTTAATCTTAAGGTGTGTGTGACATTTTCTACTAGATAGGAAAGATTCTCTTTGATAATTTGATATAATTTTTTTTTTGTTGCATTTACATTTAGATGAAGGAACTTGCTGCTGGCTCTGTGAACCCTCACTTGTTGACGATTGCAACCTTGACGGGACATGCGGTCTTGACAGTCGGGAGTGGATTCTCGGTAAACACATTTAATATTGAAAATGAACACACCCGGTGTAAATCATCGTAATTTTGGGAATATCCATATGGAGCAGACCACAATTCAATTAATTTTAGTTAATTGATTGACACCTGATACAGTACAATGTTGTGTGTTCAATTCAAGTATTCAGGTATTATTTTTCAACTAATTTAATATTCAATATTTGTTGCATTATCCACATATATGTAACAATATGAAGAAAGTGAATTTGAAGAAAAGAACATAAACCGGTGTTGTAAGATAAACTAAACTATCCTTTACTATTGCACCCTCATCTCAGATATTAATATGTTTGCTTACTAAGCTAAAGGTCTGGATTTCAATACCTGACATATACCTAGTCAAAAAATCTATCTTTGTCAAAATTGTAATTTCTTGTTTCGCAAAGATGACTCAAGCAAATAAAAAAATGGCACCAAACAGCTGTATCAAATTAAACATTCAAAGAATAAAAGAGCAAGGCTTGCACACCATAAAACTGTTGGTGTCAACGTTCACAATTATGAAATTTTCAGGTTACATCAGTCCCTTTTTTTCAGCAGAAGAGAGTGAAACACATACTGGACTATGACAGCATGTGTAAAGGTAGATCATGGTCACTTAGATTATGTTGTTGTCTGTTTCTTGATTTTTTATTTTTTTGCTTGGATTTAGTAGCTGCCTATTTAAACTTTCTTCTAGATTCCTGGTAAATGTAAATAATGTAGTATTTATATTATATATTAATATCATCATCAACCAGACTGTGGCTGGGTCACTTCAGTAAAATGCCTCCATCTTACTATTCTTCCACCACTCGTCGTCCTATAATATCTTCCATTCTTCTCCTCCCACTTGAACACTTTCTGTTATCTGCTCCTCCCATCTCTTTCTTGGCCTCCCTTGTGGTCTTTTTCCAACATTAACATTTCCAACATTTTCTTCGCCATCCTCTCTTTTTACATCCTCATTACATGCCCATACTATCTGTCTTGCTTCCTAATCTTGTTTCGCTTCGTGACAGCTAACATGCTCTTCACAAACTTCATTCCCATGCCCTTCACTTTCCTAGTTTCTCTTACATTCACTGTCCATGTTTCTGCTGCACATGGGACAATAAGTACAAAGTGCGCTCTATACAACACTTTCTTTCACTTCAAGGGGACTTCCTTTCTCCATATACCTAATTATTGAACTATTAAATTATTGGTTAATATCTATTAAACTAAATATTAAAATGAGGATAGGAGGACAAGGCTTACACACTTACCAGAAAACTGTAGGCCTTAAAGCTCACAACTAAAAACACAACAAAACATTTGTTTATGAACTTTGAGGCCTTTATTTAGGCCTTGCCCTTCTATTCTCCTTTGAATGTTTAATCTTAAAATAGCTATTTTTCCTTGGTTATTATTTATTATTGTTGTTTGCATAGAAATGCCCGACTCGTTTGAGTATTCCATTGTTCCTGTCCATTTTGTGCAATGTCTATAAAAGTTTATGAATACATATTTGGAACAATTTGTCTATTTTAAAACTTAACCAAATTTCAAGGTTTTTATTTACTCTTTTTATTGTATTTCAACAGATCTTAATGGATAACGGACCAGCCCGAGAAGTGGACAACTCTCGTAAACTTAGGGCCGCGGCGGAAGAGTATGGAGACATGATTGAAATAAGCACTATCCGAAGAGAGGACATGGCTTTCCATAAAGGTTTGATTTCATTCCCGAAACATTGCCCATTTCGTGAAGCATTGAGAAACCATTTTAAGTTTTTGTCTTTTACTTTAATTAATTCATTCATTCAGTCTTTCATTCATTCATTCATTGGTTCATTAATCTATTCATTCATTTGCTAGAGACTTTAACTTTTTTTTAATAGGGTCTTAAGTATTTAAGCAGCCTGAATCAACTTAAGGGTAAATTATTCGTAGGTGTTTGCAAATACCACTTTTTGTTTTAAAGTACAGGTGGGTTAAATCCACTATTTTACAAATTCAGATCCTCGTTTCACCCTCATATCTCGAATTCAAATTATATTATTGTAAAAAACTTTTAGCATAAAAGGAAATAGGAAAATAATAGTCTGATAGAAAATAGTTTTGATCATTGCATTTATATATTTGATTAAGTGTTAAATTAAGATTTTAGGATATAGTCGTTATGTTTTTCACAGAATAAAGTTTGAGCTCTAAAACAAATAATTCAAAGTTTTGAAGGAAAAAAAACATTACTTATTTTTTCAAATCATGAATATTCTTTAGGATTATAGGGTCCTATCCCTATTTAAAAAGTGAAGCGGAGCTAAATATAATAGATATTCCTAGAGCTGTATTGAAGGGGGGTACCTGCCTCGGTGGCCACATTGTCTAAGGCAAGGCTGTCCAACTTGAAAATAGCTATGAACCTCATTTCATATTCCTAGATACTGTGTGGCCTGTACTCGCGGAAGTTAGGCCTTTGTAGTATCAACAAATTTTTAGTTAACTATTATGTTACATTAAAACTTAAAAAAGTATTAATGATGTACGGCACACTACAGCAACTAATACATATAGTAAGTTTTACACATTTTAAGTCTGATCATATTTAAGGAATTCCTGGGTGATATATATTCCCTTTTAACTTACCTAGTGCTTTGCCTAGTCCAAGGCACCTCTCTCACATTAGACTAAACTGATGATGACGGGAAGATAGAAGATATAAGTTTGAATCCCTATCGGGTGTACTGAAGGTGGTTTTTAAAAAAATGGTTTCCCAGTATCCTCCCAAGCAAATGCTGGTAGTTTAACTCTAAAATTATTCCTTTCTCATCCTAACCCCATTAGTTTAATCATAATTGATGTGTGTAACCTGAACAGGTAAAAGTGAAGGGGATGATGTACATCAGTCAAACAACTTACCTTCTAGTAGGACATCTCGCGGCCATCAAAGTCCTGCGGGTTTCCTCATCCTCGCTTCGGGTTTGGACAAGGTGAGTTGTTCTATTTGGTTTTTACTTCAAATCGGTTGTCAAAAAATAGAAGTAGTTACCGTATCTACCCAAATACACCCTCCGTCTTATTTGTTTCTACTTCAAATCGGTTGTTAAAAAATTCAAAGTAATTACCGTATCTACCCGAATACAAAATGGCCGCGAATCTAAGATGACCCCCAGTTTTTCAATGGCTCTGGATAGATTTTTTGTAAGTGGTATTTATTTTAATATAAATGAAGAAAATAATAATTATGGTAGACTTATTTTCTCTATAAGGAAAACCTTTTTTAACTTTATGAAGTAATTGTATTATATTTGGAAGAGTGTATAGGAAAGGTGGCTAGAAACATACAAAAGGGATGAGCACAATATGGCTTTTACAATGAATAGAAGAATACAGTTCACACTTTACATTTCTGCCATTGTTTTTTTATTTACAAAACAAACTCCTATGTTGACTGAAAATCTAATTAGGGCTGCAGAATTACTAAGGAATTTATTTTTGGTCTCAAATATTGCTTTTGCATAAAGAGATTAACTTTGAAAAAGTTTCATAAAAACAATGAAAAGTTAATTTTTATTATGACAAATTATAATCGTTAGTGAAAGTCTGAGTCTCATACATACCTTACTCCCCCTAAATACTAACATTGGACTCGACTATTAACACGCTTGTTTCTAAATTGTGACACTTTCCCTTTCACAATGATATACAGAAAATAAAATAATATAAAATAAAGAGATTTAGAAAGAAATCAAAGGACAAATATACAACAAACTGTTGCTTTTATAAAGAGAATATAAACTCATTTCACATGTTACAAAAAATCTAACCGATAAACACGTCTGCTATGAATTACCGTAAGAGTCAACTGCCATGACAACAAAGCGTAAAAAATAAGTGATAATTAAACAAGCATCTTTATTATTGTTTTAAAACTTATGATCTAAGAACATCTAATCAATGATAATAATTTACTTGATATTATTCAAACGTTAGATATTTTATAGTTTCACGAATTAAAACTCAAGTTCAGCATCGCTAAACTTGTCTAATAAACTATATGTATTACCGATTGTTTGTTTAAACTCGATTCAAGTTTTCTCATCACGTCTTACTTGACTCTGTCTTAAACTACACGTGAAGAATCAACTTGAACACAGCATGTATCGTGGATAACTCGGTGGCTAAGCCAATCTTCCCAGGTTTGATCCCCATGTCCAGGTGTTATTTTTCAACTAATCAAAATTGATTAAAATACAGGAGCTTTAGATTTTTGTCATGTGAACATTAATTTTTAATGCACACAACAGTACAAAATGACAAAAAAAAAAGTATAGCATAAATGTGGATCATAACTTTAAAAAAAAAATTATTTGCGAAGATTCGAAATTGTTGATTCAGAAAATTTACTTTCAAATAAAAAGTTGATACTGACAAATTCAGAAGTAAAGTCGAAGTTTCAAGTTTTTTACACTCATACTAATTTAATTTCTTAGCGCTGTTTATTTCTTAAAACTCTTTTCAACTTTTGAGGTATGTTTTATTACATAGAGAAGAAACTACAGAACCTGTCTCGATGGCGTAGTTAGCTAATGCAATAGTTTTATGTTGAGCTAGACTGCCGAGGATGGGAAGATATAGGTTCAAATCTCACTCGGAACTGGGGAGGTGGGGGGTGTTCCTAAATGTTCTACCACTCTCCCTTCACGCAAATACAGGTTCACTTACTCTAAATACAACCTTTCCAATTCCTAACCCATTTGTTTAGTTAGTAGTTAAGTGTATAAACCTGAACAGGTATTAAGACGCGGTGCTAAATAAATAAGAAAGTACACGAAAGAGGGATAGAAACATGTTAAAGAGAACAAACATTTTATGGCTTTTACAATGGAAAGAAGAACACGGTTCACATTTTATATTGCTACCACTGTAAAAAGAGGTGTTTTTCTTGTGAAGCAAATCACTTGTTCCTTCCCGCCCAATTCCCTGACCTAGGTTTCATTCTATTGGAACTCGTGAGTAGGGAGATTGGAACATGCAACACAACTTCCTAAATGAACCAACCAGAAAAATAAACAAAAGAGTACAGAAAGAAAATTGTAAATGATACTGAAGCACTGCTTGTGACCTAAGTTTTAAAACACTTTGATAATGTGTCTGGTCACAGATGTATCATGTGAGCACATGCATGTATTCATGAATTTGTTTGTTTGTTTCCCTAGCACTCGCTGGATTCATCTAATCCTCTGAAATATACCCACATTGATATCGCTGCTTCTGCTGGGGACCTACCCAATGAACCAACAGGGGCACCAGTTATAGGATTGGTAGCACATTTCCTTCAAGGTCGCTTCTAAATGTTACACAAAGTTTTATTATTTACAGGGTAAATTTCTGGGTATAAAGATTATATTATTTGTTTTAGTCAATAAAAATACAATGATAGGTTAGTACAGGGTGCCGCAGAAACAGTGGTCCATTTTAAACCTTGTGCCATTATCGATCACAGCGTCCTAGAGAGCTAATGTTTGTTCCAATGCATAGTGCATTTCAAAGCATTACTTTCTACCTATATAGAGTAACCTTGGCACTCATCATGGAGCGCTGGTCGAATGAACATTGTGCGTTTTCTGTTGAAATATTTTTCAAGTGTGCTGATAGTGCTGTGACTACTCGGCTTATGTTTTGGCGACACTTTAAGTTCGGCAGGAAAGGACAGGTGCCAACGTGGAAGACAATCATGAGATGGGTCAAGGACTTTAGAACAACAGCATCTGCATCAGCCAAGAATCCACTTGGTAGGCGACGTACGGTTCGCACCCCGGACAATATTGCAACAGTAAGAGCTACTTTAGAGCAAATTCCAAGATGCTCTGATCATTGGCATTTGCAAGCCCTCCACATATCAGACAGAAGTCTATGCTGTTTGTTGTTTCTGGATATCAAGTTCTACCCTTACGAGATGAAAGTGAAGCATCAATTATTGCCCAGGGACTTAGAATCACATCGGAGATGATAAACACACAACCCAATTGTATGAACAATCTGATGATGACATATGAGGTACACTTCTAAGTGGCTATGTCAACAAACATAACTTCAAGTACTGGGCGCCTGAAAATCCTCAATATCATAACAAACGACCATTACATAGTCAAAAAGTTTATTCTTTTTATTTCTCTTGTTTGTTCATTTGTTTCTTATCTCGTTGGACTGTGTCTTGGTGGTGGTAGGATGTAGTGAGGCGGTAGGGGGAGTACTAGTTAATAGGCCGGTGATCAGGCTCCTGGGAGGGGAGTTGGAGCAGTGTGTGTCTTCTTGTGTCTTCCTTGCTTCTTTCTTCTCTTTCAGTGAATCAGGCTTGAAGATACCAAGGTCTCCTGGCAATATTTGCAATGGCAGATTCCATACAAGCGGGCGAAAAAGGATGTGAATTCTGAGATCCGGAATAGCGAATGTTGTTTAACTGGAAAAAACGGAGGGCTCGGGGGGGGGGGGGGGGGATGGAGGTGAAGGGTCTAGGTCAAGATCTACGAGTCTCTGTTGTAATTTATTGTCGTTAAGGCATTGGATGTGAATTCGTCGGGGGGTCTGTGGAGATCAGTGTTCAGTGTTCGGAAAGCTTGTACGGGGGTGAGGGAGAAGAGTGGGGTCTCAGTTGATAGGTTTGTTGTGGGGGATCGAGGTGCAGGGTTGCTACGCACCTGGAAAATCGAGGTGCAGGGTTGCCACGCACCTGGAAAACCGGGAAAAGACAGGGAATTTGTTTGTGTCTGGAAAAAACCTGGAAAACACAGGGAATTTCACCAAAAAACTAGAATTTACTGGAATTTGTTAGTGAATTTGGGCAATAAAGTGCTTGCAAGCGGAACAATATAGACTAAAATTTGTAACTGGAGAATTGAGCAGTCTGATTGGAGCACATCTCATTTATGATGATTATGCTTACCAGCACCTCATCAGCTTGAGATAAGTCCTTAGTGCAACTGAGTTGACCCGTTTTCGGCTTCATCCACTCACCCCCGCTAATAAGACAAACGTCTCGTTCCACCCCCACATTTAAACTCAAAATTGTATTTTTCGTATTTCCCATTTTTTTTAAATTCCATTTAGGGTAGACAGAAAATATAACCAATTTTTGCTTCTATAAAATGTGTCATTCATTTATAATCATTTTCCAAATAATCCTTAAACGTGTGTTTCTCTTGCACAATAAAACATGCTTCCAATGACAAATTACCACTCTTCATTTCTAAAATTTTCTTTAAAACTAAATTAAATGCCTCTATAATTATATTAATAATATCTATTAGGTGCCCGGAAAAATGAAAATTTTCTCTGGAAATCCTGGAAAACACAGGGAATTTGGTAATAAGAAAATAGTGGCAACCCTGAGGTGGGATGACAATGATGGAGGGGGAAGGAGTACAGGGGTGAGAAGGTTTTTGAATATGGCGTAGTGTTTGGCTCGGTGTCTTCTGCGTTGCCCTCCTTTGCTGTGGTGGTACTGGGGATGAGTGGGAAGGGGGTTCATTAAGAAAGGAGGAGATGTTGGAGATTGTATGGGTTCTTATGTTAGGAAGGGAATTGGCAGCCCGGATGGGTCTTGAGCTCAAAGGAGAGGTTGGAAAATGGCAGCCTGGATAATTCTGAGCGCAAGGAGGAGTTAGCAATGGCAGTCCTAATGTTTCTAAGCGCTGGATGGCGGGAGAAGGTGAACAAAAATAATTAGACCCAAATATCATATCTAATGCTGAAATATGTTTAAAATCGATCACTGTCTCTACCACACCCTCTACTTCATTATATATTGTACTTATATTACCGGTGTCTATTTAATAGAAGACTGATGGCCTGAAAATATGATCTAGGGGTGTATTTAAACTACTTCTGGACAGGAACTGATAACAGGATCAATAAATATGTATACATGTTCATAAAACCTGTGTAAAAGTATTCAATATACCAAATAATAAATACGCCATATTACTAGGTTTGTTACCATTATATTTCAATTGCTAACAGAGGGTGCAAAGTCCCTATTTCAATTAAAAGTGAAGTCAAAACAAATAATCTGAATATATTAAATTAAATATTGGAAGTTTTATTATTTAAAGAGTGGTGAGAGAAGAAGTACTTATGAGAGTAGGGGTTGAATAGATAAATTAAATATAATTTATTATATGTCATTGCAAACATCTTTTTTTCATAACATGTGACTAGCTATTTTCAATTGGGTTGAATCTGAATATTAATTTTTTTTTTAAATCTTGAATCTATCTTTTTTGTATTTTAAATATAAATTGTAATCCTAGAAACTTTAAAAATTTACACTCTCACTTAATGTGAAAGTATTTAAAATTTAATTTAAAAAAAGTTCTGCTGAGAAATATTTTGTTTGTCATGTATATTATGTCCTTAGCTCACTCGATAGCAATGTAGGGTAAGCGTGCTACATGTAAAGATAAAAAAAGGGTACATAATACACTTTTGAACCAAGTTGTAGTTGACACATTCTTGCAATAAGCCTTCACACCTTAGCCTTTTTATTTTACATCCCTTAGTGTTTCCAACCTATGGTCTGGGTCAATTTTTTTATTCAAGCCATATATTTTCCACTACCGGCTTGCTGGGCCTGTCGTAGCTTCATATGCCTTATTATATAATCTAACCTAAGACATGCACAACATTCAGTCCCCGGCTGTTAATTCAGCACTGTGAAAGGGTATACCCACATTTCACCAATGATACCCTTTTTTCAGCCAAGTCGGGAGTTAAACCGGGACCATTATCTCAGTACAAAGACACTACCAACTGAGCTAAAGTGTCAGATAATGCATTAATCTGGACCCTACATTTTGGTTACTAAATCTTTCAAATATATTAAATATATATTTAAATATATTCGGTCTATAAATACACAAATAAAAATAAATTTTGTCCAAAATTTAGTTTTATAACATTTAAAAAAAACACATAACTCAATCAAAAAAAATTAACACTATTATTTCTCAACTTTTATAAAATATATAAAAAGTTAATTTTCATAAAGGTTGTTTGATAAATTCACTGAAGTTAATTTGTTAATTTGATGAAAATGATAGTCAAAATTGTGATCCAATCATATTTATATACATCAATTAATAGATAATTAATGTAAAAATCAATGAGGTTGGGTATAGAGATATTTTGCTACTGCACTTTAACGATGAAATTAAGATAATTTTTTTAAAAATCAAAATGGATACTAACCGCAAATGTTATTCACATTAACTATAGTTGGATGTACATAGATTTGTTTAAAAATACAATAATTATTTTTAAAATTTGGAATTTTTCATATAAACATCATGCTAGTTTTATTTCGGGGACTTGGAATTTTAAAACATGTAAAAATGATTACTTTTTAAATTGTTCTCCCTGCCCGACCCCCAACTTCTTGCCAACCTCCAATTGATGGCAGGCACAGGGTTTCCTGTCGGTCCTAAATTGTCCACATTTATGTGTGTGGCTACACTTGAAGGACACAGCCATGGTGAGTTAGAAAAGCCTTAAAAGAGGTGGTTTTTCCTCAAATACCGGCTACCTGACCCACTACAGCAAGTGAGTTTCCACTTTGAAAAGTCTCTGAATTATATAAGGTGTCAGACTGGTGATGTAGCAAGGTTTTTTTATGCCTGTTATCCTCCCTCCCTTTATCACTCCACATACCAGGGTTTGTACGGTCCATGAAAGATCTGAAATTTAATGTGTCCCTGTTCAAGGCATGTAAAATGTTATTAATTTGCTCTGAGCCTTGAAAAGTCCTTGAATTTCCAGGTTTCAATATTTATATTTTAAATGGCTGTGAAGAATGGCTGTAAAGGCTGTGATTTAAGATGAACTGGGCCATGAAATATTTAGCGCATCCTCTTGGGTCAAGCGCCAGCTGTTGTATAGTGTTTACTTTACTCTCCGCTGCTCTTCCTGCTTCTTTTGTTTTATTTGCTATCACGTGATCATTTCAAGAGATAGTCGCTCTTATGGGATGGGATATCTATAGGGGCAAGGGTAAACAGTGTTTAACTTTTCTGACAAACGCTTTAGCGCTACTTTCGATAAAATACGCTGTTGTTTTCTTTAATTTCCTATATTTAAAAATCTCAATTTGTGTGCATTCATAATTTTTTTATAAGTTGCTTTTAAAAACTGTCATTTCTAATAATTCTTTTAAGATTTTTGACTACCTATTAACACTTTAAGTACTCATAATTAGTTTTGCACTAAAATGCCCGCCGATAGCTATTAGTTTATCTCCCATCCACCTTAGCACTTAAATTCCTGTTCTAGCCAAACTACAATACATACAGAGTCTAGAATGACTGCACTAACCAAATTTGGTACACTTGATAATTTTTTTATTGACATATTTAGCTTTTGGCAGTACGAGAAATAGAAGTTTTAATCCTTGAACCATCCTTAAATTTATGTTTCATATGTCTGTAAGAACCCTGACATACACATTTCACAACCAATCCTTTATCACCTCACATACACATTTCACAACCAATCCTTTATTACCTCACATACACATTTCACAACCAATTCTTTATCACCCAAATACACATTTCACAAACAATGGCCATACAATAAGAGAGAAGGTTTAATAATGATTCATTCATCCCATCTCACAGTAGCATAGAAATAGCCTGATTATCTATTATAAACTCAGATAGGCTTGGTTTGAAAATCAACACTTTTGTTTTACTTATATTTACAATATTGTTTAAATATGACTTTATTTTTTGTACTTAAGAAGAGTAACCATGTGTTAGTTAATACCTTTTAGTTTTACTACCAATTTATTACCATTTATTTTTTGTATGCTTTACAAATTTATTTGAAAGGTCCTTTTATTTTGAGGTTAACTTGATCAGCACTTTTGTTCCTAAATCAGATTATTTTTTTATGTCTAAAATTAACTTCAATTTGATATTCTAACTCATATATGCCTGTGTGATTTCTAAATATTTATTAGTGCATAATATTTTTGGATTTTGGATTGTAGGTTATTTAGATGATAATAATTTTATGATTTCATATAATTAATCATTGCAATATAAGGTGTACTTAATTTGTTATTATAAAATGAAATAAATTCTTTGAGGTAATGTACATTGTTACAGATAAATTATATTAAATAAATACTAATTAGTTTTATTTTACATCGTTTTCTTCTCCAATTAATTCTTAATTTTAAATTAAAATTAAAATGTAAATTTATGTTTTATGAAATATTCAATAATTCTTAATTTTAAATTAAAATTAAAATGTAAATTTATGTTTTATGAAATATTCAACGGATTTTAATATTTTGATAAAATATTGTTTCATTTTATGTTGATTTTTTTTATCTCTTTAGTGCTTCTCCTCCCTTATATAGGATGTACCTAACTTATGGGACTCACTTTTAAGTTGGACAGAAGAGACATGTGTCCCATTCGACCTTGCTTTTTATTTATTGTATATGTTAGTACTCCAGTAATGTGGAGTGCTCAAAATGTCCTCCTTAGGCCTGAATGCAAGCCTTCAGTCATGTCATACAATGCCACATACTTTCTCTAATACTAACTACTAAGTGTTTGTAATAACCAGGAATAACTGATAAAACATATCTAGTCAACAGGTCAAGAGATATTGAGTATAGTATACAACAGTTTAGTGTAAATTTGTCTGTCTCAGAAAAAGGTGAAATGGGGGTAGGAACGCGAACATTATCTAGTTTTTAACAATGACTCAAAGGAAAAGTTATCCAAATCATTTTGTTACAATTTTCTTTATAAGGCAGAAGCTTTTATAGAACTTATAGTTATCCTTACTAAGTTTGCAAAAACTAATTTCATCATTATTCTTGTTTTTACAATTTATTTACCGTCTATACATAATTTTTTTTTAATTGAACAAAAATATTTGATACTTTATTTATGGAGTAAATGACAAATATTGTGTTGGGCTAAAAATACATATGTAATGATAATTTGCCTTGAAATATAACTACTAAATTCCTTATTAAAAGTTCCTATTTACTGATTTATAGGTCAAATAGGACCTTTCACTCTATTCTCAATGCCATCAATTTGAAACTTTTTGTCGTTGTCTTTGGGTAGACCACTTCTCCGTCGACCTTGTAATCCTTGTAGTCTATTTCAGCGAGCAATTCGAAGCCAGCTCTTTCTGCTTGGACCTGAGATGCCATCGCGGTGAAGACTGTGACGGTCAATTTGAGCCCCACGGACCTACCTAGGTCTGACCTGGCCTTGAGAAGCTCCAGACCTAGTTTTTGGCCTCTGAACTCTCGATCAACTGACAGCCCCATGGCTGCCATGTACTCGTTCACGTTGTATTTCTCAAACACGTTCACCTGCCCCTCAATGTGTTCTAGTAGTTGTATAACGTCTCTTAAAGGTTTTCCTTTATACTGAGAACAAAATAAGAAGAATAGGACATATCTAAATAGCTGTAAAACAATTACAAATCTAATCATTTTCACTTTAAAAATTGTGTAAGGCACTCTTTGAAATAATAGATAATTTCTAATTAAATTATTTGAACACAACTTTAATAAAATCTTATAGAGACAATGGTACTAACTTTTTTTGACAAATTAGGCATATTTGTAGCCTATAATGTTCATATACATGATATTTAATAAATTAATGTGAAACCCACTTTAGTGAAAACATTGTCCAAGGCACTAGTCTCACAACATACTGAGGTATAAAAAAAAATCTTAATTTTTATATGCTCAAATTTGGGTACATTTCCTCTAAATCATACCTATAAGTGTGTAAATATGAGGATAACCCAGACGAATAACAAGAGAAAGTGCTCACAATATCTTTCTTTTTTTTTTACTAGAGCAACATTTTCTTATTCATAAGTGTTACTAACAATTTAGAATAAAGTAGTACTTGATGCTACTTTTTATCCTACTACATTAACTATACTAATGGTAGAGTATAGATGAGGAAGATTATACTCAAGCTTGCTTATAAGAGGAGAGTGGGAAACCATCTAAAGGGAAAAAAACTAGCACATGCACTCAGGATTTGAGCCCTTGCTCACAATCTCATTCAAACCATACAAGACAAACTTTAAGTCTGAAGTAGTGTCCATATGTTCACCAAGTATCTGACAACTAAGGATCATTATGGTAGCCAATGGTAAGTGGCTTCTTATAATAAAGGGGTAAGGGGCCTGGCAACGCTATAAATCACCACTCTTGGTACTCCTAGATGACATTCAAAGTAATTTAACTTCTGCTTTGGTGAAGAAAAAGTGCAATTAGAGTCTACACCCTTTGATTATTTGATCACTGCTTGGGTGCAATTATTAGAGATGGTTTTTATAGCTGAATATAGAAAACTATCTAATTTACAACCAGGATCTGTTATATTTATGAACTTGAAATATACGCTTTTCTTTAATTTTGATTTGTCAAATTTTTCGGATATAACTTCCTTTATAATAATAAATATATATTATTTTTGAGGAAAATTTGTTGGTCTGTGGCTATTAAATGAATCAAATCCTAAACAATTAGCTTATTGATGTTGCAGTAAAAGAAAGCAGTATAGAAATAAATGTTCTTAAGTTTAACCTCTTGAAAAAAGTGCAATTTAGTTTTATTATAAAAATATAGGAACAAAAAGTACAAATTCTTCAGACGCCCTTCCCTCCCCCACAATCCCTTCCTGTGCTATACGAGGGGGTATCAAAAAGTTTCAAGACTGGTTCTATAAAATGAAAATACAGTGGAGCATGGGGATGCGTGTGCTGGTGTGGTGAGCTGTGTCCTTCATTTATCAATACCACAAGTGGTATCATTCTGTGTAGACCAGTGGTTGTGTTACGTTTATTTATGGTGTCACAGGTGAATTTGCGGTTATATTATGCCCGCAAATTCGAGCAGTGAGTGAACATCCAATTTTGTATCTTACTCGGAAAATTTGGAACAGAGACCTTCTAAATGATGCAGCAGGTTTACGGCAATGAATCTATGAGCCGTCCAGTGTGTTTTGAGTGGCACTCGTGCTTCAGGAGCGGCAGAACCTCACTGAAAGACGAAGAGAGGTAAGGGTGACCTTCCATGAACATAAATCTGGAAATTCGGTCAGAGATCTGGGGCTCTTCCACTGCGAATATTGTCGTTTGGTCTCTGGCTTGTAACCGTAGATCCAACACTCATCTCCAGTGATGATCCTCAACATGAAGGTTGGGTCATCCAGGGCATGTCGACGGAGTTCCTTACAGACTTGGGCATGGTGCTCCTTCTCTTTGGGGCTCAGAAGCTTGGGTACAAACTTGGCGGCAATACAATGCATGTTAAAAATGGATGCGAGGATTGTCCACACTGACACATTCGCGATGTCAGAAATGTCCTAATTGGTCATCTGGCGATCCTCACGCACAAGTTGCCTAACTGCCCATAATCTCCTGGTTTGTTCTCATGGAAGGTCACCCTGACCTCTCCTCATCTTTCAGTGCCGTTCTGCCGCTCCTGAAGCACAAGTGCCACTCAAAACACACTGAACGGCTCATAGAGTCATTTGCTGCAAGCCTGCTGCATCATTTAGAAGGTTTCCGAGTACGATTCAGAATTTGATGTTCACTCACTGCTCGAGTTTGCGAGTTGCGGTCAATAATATAATCGCAAATTCACTTCATCATCAAATAAACGTGTTTAGCTCAGCCATTGGTCTACACAGAATGATGCCACTTGTCCTACAAACAGATGAATATCACAGATCGTCGACTAGCACATGCATCCCCATACTCCACTCTGTTTTCATTTTACAGAACTAGTCTTAAAACTTTTTGATACCCTTCATATGGGTTTGTCTTCACTATTGTATATAGTATTCTGAAGTCTACCTTTTCCACCTTTCCCACGGGAATATCTTCTTGTCCCTTCTGAAATAAATATTTATACTCAGTCAAAAAAACCTCTGGTAAACTAAAGTAATTTATTTGATCGAGTGTTCAGACAGGGATTTGAAACCCTAACCGTTGGTTTAAGGCACCACTGACTAAATGTGATGTATGTTGACTTGAGCTGTTGACAGACAGTCAAAAATTTTATTGAGTTACTGAGTTAATATACCAGGGGTGGGGAACCTTTTGGCATTGGAAGGTCACATGTAACTTAACGGAATACTCATAAGGCCCCACACTTGATGTACAGTAAATTTTGCCAAAGTTATAAGGACATATTTTACCTAAAATGGAGTTAATGTATTTTTAGTAACCTATGAAGAAAGTAAACAATTTTAGTCTACTTTTTTCACCTTAGTCGGTGAGTAAAAAACTCAATTTTTATATACTTATATATATTCATAGGGTGTGTAAGGTAGCCACCTCTCGCGGTGCACCCTGGTTAATGCTAAATGGCTACAACAAATGAATGAAAAATACTTTATTCAGTGTCGAGTAATAACTAAAATACAACGGAGAAGCTAATTAAATGCTATTGGGACACTAGACGGAGAATGGAAAAAATACAAGATCCAGAGCATTAGCAAACAGCAACATATTCATAGAGGAATACTATTTAAAAAAGAATATTAGAATTATAAAATATTTAACACAGATTTTTCTCTCGAGTTTGTATGTACCTTATGGATCTTGGCTAATTTTTAAACTCGGCTGTAGATATGTATTGTAAAAGCATACTTAAAAATATATATCACCATTTATTAAGGATTGTTAAATCTAATAGAAAATCACTCAAGAATGTATTCATACAAACTAAACATCTTTTTTTTATGTCCATTACTGTTTTCAGTTTATGGCCTGGGTCAGTTTTTTATTCAAGTCATATTTTTCCACTATGAGCTGTCTCGGCCTGTCATGGCGTCATATGCCTTATAATCTCTCTTAAGACTAGGATAGGCACAACATCCAGTTCCCAGCCGTTAATTAATTAATGTGAAAGAGTAAATCCAAACATCTCAACAGTCGATAAATAAATCACTTCATTATATTATATTTTAAGGATACAATTTTAGTTTGAGAATGTATCGGTTATAAACAATTAATGAACATAATTGACAGAATATACCAAATTAGACTGTTTAACTAATATTACTTACCATTTCTGAAGTTGCCCCATGACCTTTGTACTCAACCCCGGTTATGTTGGCTCCAGCGATGCGCCGACGGCCACCTCCTTCCTCGTCGACAAAGGCCACGAGAGCCACCCTTTGCTTGGCATATTTCCGCCACAATTCCTGTATCTCTGCCAGCGATACAGGATCATCAGATAGATTTGAATCACCGCAAATCGTCTCGTCTCTAAGGAAAATGTTTGACATGTGCTCGATCACTTCTTCGACATAGTCTTCAGTTAGGTCTTCGATGGAGAACTTGGGGATTTTTCCGTTTGTCATCTTTGTCCCTTCATACCGCCGCCATACCGACGGGAAAGGAACATGATCTGGCCGTTTCCAAAGCGAAGCAGCCATTCTACCGAAAAAAAAAGGCAAAAACCCAACACTTACATAACATATGTGTAGAACTTTAAAAAAAAAACTGAACACAGACTTTTAAAATCAGCCTTAAGAGGTTTTTTGATTGTAGGAAAGTAATTTTTTTTAATTTTTATGGAGAAGAGGATTATTGAGATTCAACCAATCCTTCAATTAACCTGAAGTTGGGAGTGTTGGGGACACAAGTAAAGGTCAGAGGTTTTGCAGTTTGTATATAATATATATATTTTTTTGACAAAACAAATAAAATGTTACTTCAGTAAAAACACTGGGTTCAGTTTTCCTCGCATGGTGATATCTATCATCATTAGTTTAATAACTGTCACGAGCTATGAGGCATTATAATTTGACCAACATTTTAAATTTGTGTAAAAAGTTGTCATTAAATTCCAGGACACCCTTGGACAGTTACACAAGAACTATTGAGGTCAACAAGTGAAATAAATTAAACTCTTATATTTATTCGGAATAAATATTTGATTTCTTTTTTACCAAACAAAGTTTTGTTTAAAAAAAACTGCAAAAACACTGAACTTTTTCTTATACTCAGATATTGTTTGACTCCCGACACTATACTAAAAGCCAAGTGCTAATTCCTCTTTTCTAATGATTGATAAATATATAGTTTTTCTCTACATTTTAGATCAGTAAGAAGTTAATGAAAAAAATCACGCACCTGAAATCGACACACTGCACAAACAACACCTTGTTTGTAGTTGTGTAGTTTTATATCTAAATTAGTAAGGTGATAAGGATATAACATAAAAGGAGATGTTTGTGCTGCACTAATAAACACCTGCTGAATAGTATTACGTCAGAGTCAACAAACTTGGGAATACTAGTTCTTTGTATTAAATAAAGATTATTTATGTGTTAGCAACAACGTGAAATTATTTGAGAGCGAAAATACTCAAAAGTTTGGCTTAGCTCTTATACTAGGTTAGCTAATATGCTTTAAATTGAAAAATTGATACCTGACCGTGGGAATCGAACCTGCGGTATTTAACTTTGTACACCGATGCTCTTACCATTAAGCTATTCAGGAGTCATCTCATGCCAAGCGTCAGTCTTTGCTTATAATTTTAAGGCAGAATCATGTGATTGACGTGCTGAAATCGTTAGGTACATATGAGCTATCAATTATTATCGTGAGTTATCAGATAACGCAGCCACTTTCGGCTCGATAGGATCAGGTAAACTAGGTTAATCTATTTTTAAATTTATACCAAACAGATTTATTGGGTATTTACTTGAACAATTTTGATTAAATAAACATTCTACAAAATTAGATAGCCAACCACTTTTTTCCATTTTAACAGTTTACATATTGATTACAATTTGATGCCTTAGCTCAGTCGATAGCATGTCTGTCTACTGAGCTAAAAGTCCCGGGATAGATTCCTGACATGACCAAAAAATATATTCTTGATGGAATCTGGGTTTACCCTTTAACAGTGATAAATTAATAACCGGGAACTGGATGTTGTGCCTGTACTAGTCTTAAGCTTTCTTCTGAGTCGAATGCTGATATAATCAGTAGGTTCAGAAAGTGCACGTTAAATATCGCAAATAAATTAAATGGAAATAACATTAAAGTATAGTCTTTGCTCCTTGGGGGAAAGTAGAAACGTGTTTTTTTTTTGTTGTTTTTTGCCGTGCACTCTGGTCAGAGTAACTTCGGTTCCAGCCTAGGTCGTCGCGATTTGAAGTGGTGTAGTATTATAAAGTAAAATAGGATAAACTGATAAAATAAATGTTTGTACAATCTCAAAATGCATATATCGCGATTAACATACCGTTTCAACTAGAATAATGGTAGTGTAATGTTTAAGGGCCAGTTTCATAGTCAAATTTAGTACGCCTCAAGTGCGGCGCTACACTAAGTACAAGACGACACCTACTAAACTCGAATGGAATGGGCCAGTTTCCAATGCGAGAACGGCCCATTCCATTCTGGTCTAGGTAGGTGTCGTCATGTAATTAGTGTAGCGTCGCACTTGAGGCGTACTAAATTTGACTATGAAACTGGCCTTAAGTCTCTCTTTAAAGGAGTTGCCATTTCCAAGACTGTATGGATGGACAATATAGAGTATTTATCGTGAAACAAACAAAAAAGCATTTTCACGATCAACACAACTCAGTAATATCAAAGAGCTTGGCTTATTATTGCTTTTATTAACGGTTTCTATGGGTCTATAAATGTTTATCTAATAGTTATTTTAATGATTTACCATCCATGTTATAAAAGCGGCTGCAGATTAGAGAACATTTTTTAACAGTGGCGTATTCTCTGGGTATGATAGTCCTGCGCTGCATACCCATAATGATATGGAATAGTTTTTTGTTTAATTCAATGCTGTCTGTGTGAACTGTGTAAACACTAATGTTTAAATTGTTAATAAACATACATGTAATGTATTATTAATTTTAAAACCAAAATTGGTTCACATTCCAAGAATACTGTGTTTTAAGTAATTCTTCTTCCAAAAGGTTCTACTTAGCACAATAGGAAATCCGGGCTTGTTACTTTGAAAAACGCAAGGCAAGCTAGAGAGGCTCTAATGACCTTACCCAATGTCTAGGGGGTTGCAACACATTTCTTTCCGCTCGCCCATAAGTAATTGGCCTATGAGCTCGGGTTTTCACAACCCACTTGTCATGATGCTCCTGTGAAGCAAGCTAAGCATTGTGCCAACTATTGAAAAAAAGATTCAAGATCACAAAGTTTATATATTAAGCTAATTTAATATATTTTATTATTTAGAACCACGTCTTACTACCCGTTCGGGTTATACGCTAAATTTAGTATAGTTTAGGTAAAATTACATATAATATATATAAAATTAATTGTAAAATAATAGTATGCGTAACAAGCTTTAAATTATACACTAATTAAATACCTTGAGTTATGTTTAGGTATCCTAGTCACATGTATTATCATGTATTTGGTAAACACATTTAACCACTCTTTCAAATTTAGGCATTTCAGCACTGATAGAGTGGGGAAGGGGGGTGGAGGGGTGTCGAGGCTACTTTAATCGTAGTTGACGGTAATTATGGTTTTTCTTTAGTAGAAACGATCGTGGAATTTTAATAGTGTTCTTTTAGTTTTTGTTTTACATTAATGATTATTAGTCATTGTGATTTTATATAATTATATATCAAAGAATCTCAAAAGTCCGGAGTGTGATTTCACCATTTCAAGAGGATTTAGAAGGAAAAGGTAAAATGAAATATATTTTCACATAATTTACTTAATCAGTGGCGCACCCAGCCATTTACTTTGGGGAGGCATTCAATCAAAGCTGTAACAAGAATGACATTTTGATAGAGAGAGCGGCTTATTGGTTGCACAACCTCCTAAGCCCTAAAGGCCGAGAATATTTATGAATATTAAATGCTTTTATAAATCATTTGGAGTAGTTTTACAGTAATTAAGAGATTTAAATAATGCAAATGGTATCGAATCTATTATTTATATGTTTTTTCAATTGTTAATTTTGTGTGTAACGGTAAATCTTTTGAATATTAGACTTAAGTCTGAAGCCTTGTCTTAAAATGTAGCATAAGACAATGTAGCATATACATTTGACAAATCTTCAATGCTAAATATTTTAGCTATACTTAATATTATTTAAATTTCTATTAACAATGTTTGTGGTGTTGGGGGAAGAAGGGGTTTCAAATACCCTGTTTCCCCTCGCCCCATTGGGTGCACCATGCTACAGCAAAAGACATGGTAAATATCTTAGCAATAAGCCAGTGACGTAGCGATAGAATATTAATAGTCTGAGATAATCTCCCATATGCTAGTCAGAGTTTACGCATTTAAATAGCTTCTGGAGCATAAATTCTCAAGTTGGGAGACTCATTTGTTTCCAAGTAGCATTGTGTGAGATAAGTTAGGCTTTAAGAAATAGTTTTAATTGCAACGTGAGTTGAACAGTCCACCTGATTCCTCTCACTAAGATTGATGGACGCTTGATCGATGTATCACTTCATTTTACTCTTATTATGATTGTTTACTTTGAGTATTGATATATGTGTTCTTTTAATTACACTAGGCTAACTGAATAGGATCTGTCTCTCTTATGCATTCAGAAATGTGCCCATTACACTCTTAGTCTCAACATTAATATTTACTTAAATTTCTAACCATGTAGATATCATTACAATTTGAGGACCACCTATGTGATCTAGTGGTCATAGGTTCTGGCTACGGACCCAGAGATCCCGGGTTTGATTCCCGGTGCGTCCAGATTATCTGGGAAGCAATGGGTCTGGAACGGGATAGATTCAGCCTAGGGGGATAAATAAGAAGCTACTCGAATAAAGTATAGTAGTGGCTCTGGTATAGAAAGCCAAGCTTAATGGCTGAAGTCATCGTTGTGCTGACCACATGACACCCTCTATCCCAAGAGTTGGCACTAATTCGCCAAACAGTTTGGTATCCACTTGGTAGGTATAGCCTGAATATGGGCTGACACCATGGAGTTACTTTTATTACATTTTAAGTGGATGGTAATCATCGTTATGGATAAATAAAAGAAGAAAGAAAATGGGGCGGGGTGGGAGGGGGGAGGTGCTCAAAATTTCCTAAGATAGCATACAATTAAAGGGAAATAATCAATGTTCGATAACCACTGTTCTATATGGACACATCTTCAAATATATCCCTTGAAATAATCCCTTGACGTTCTTGGACAACGGTGGTTGAGGGTCCTCGGCCCCCAAATCTCCGTTGCAACTTTTAGAGTAGAGCATACCTAATAATTTTTCTCAGAATACGTCACTGGTTTTTGAAACACCTAAACGACTTACAAAACTGAATCTAACTCAACAGTCCTATTCAACCAATGATGGCCTCAATGACGTCAACACTACGTTGACTAGTGGATTGCAACGGATCAGTGCAGGATTTGTTTCAACGCCATTCAACACATGTCTTTCAACGTCTGTATAAGCGGTAGCTTATATACAAAGTGTTTGAAACTCATAGCCCAGACTGAACACATGGTTTTTTTTGAACAAAAAAAAATTCAAAATACCAATACACTTACATCCGGAAAACTATGCTGGTACTATTAAATTGTGTTCAAAGTTTCAGTGTACGGCGCCGGAAAAGCAAAGCTGTCAAGAATGCGTGTACAACAGGTTGTATATGAGCTAGGCGCGTGGCACTGCACACCTCGATATCTTGGAGCACGGCAGCAGAACATAACCACAATTAATAGTAAACAACACACCAGTACATCTAGAAATGGGAATACGTTCTGAGGGTCATCATTAACGGTCCTACATCACAGAAAGTGCTTGCCATTATCAATATGCAGTGAGGTCACTTGGTTATAGGTGAGCTAAGACGTTTTGCTGGATATTACTGTTCACTTTATTTCTTGTTAGTAAATAATTTAAAGTATTTTTTATAATATTAATACTTCCATGGATTGATGCATTTTCCTCTGAGCCATCAAACACATTTATGTAGAGGGAGTGTGGGAAACCATATAATAAAAAATACCCTAAATATACACTATCGGGATTTGAACCCGATTTCTCAGTCACCAGCAATATATTATATTGAGAGAGTGGCGCCTTAGAGCTTAGATCATGCTACTAGTTTCGCAGGTCAGGTCCATAACAATGAAAACCGTAACTAATGATTTTTATTGAAATTTTCTCTGGACTAGGTTATTATTTTTATTCTATTTATATTAAAAAAATTAAAAAACAAACTTTTTTTTGTAGTTTATTTATTTCATTATTGTTAAAATTTTTACTAAGTATATTAATATTTTACTGAAATAATCTGCATCAGGTGGAAATTTAGCTTTATTACGGATATAGCTGTGTTTTAAAAATAAATTAAATTAATTTAAAATGACAGATTAACGTGGGTATCAAACCCGAGGACTTTTATCATAGAGCGTTAATCTTCTTTCCACTAAGCTATCCAGGAATCTTACCGTGCCCAAGGTCATTCTTCGAACATAGTTTAATGGCTAATCCATGATGTACGAGTGGGTTCCTCGACTTTATTGTAGTTGTTACAGCTACCAGTGACACAGGGTTTGTTTGTTCCCAAAGCAGGAAAAATGAAAGAGTGTCTCATCTGAATTAATTATATGGCATGCAGTGTTAAAATTGTCTTAAGCGAAAGAAACTCCTTACAAAAAGTCAATCTGTTTTCAATGACTTGTTCAGCCATTTTTGCACAAATATTTTGTAGTTGTGGAACCTACCCTCAGTAGTCACCGCACCTTTTCCCAAGAGATGTTGAGTGTCACAGAATGAAGTCTCGTCGATTTCAAAGGACTTGGTGTTACCACAGACAACACTACAGTAGCCCCATGGCTTCTTTGGTGCTGACTGACAGCTGACGGCTTTGAAAAGTTACCAGACCAAATTATGTATCCTTTCGCCAAACCATAAGATCTGCAAAAACATGTGTTTATCAGCTGTCACTTCTGACAGTCAAAATTTAGGTATATACCTAAATGTTGACTTTCAGAAGTCAGCTGTGAAGTGTCAGTCAGCACCAAAGAAGCCACGGGGCTACTGTAGCTCTCAATATTCTGGCTTAGTCACTGTAGGGGCGTGAGGAATATGGTGTCAAGTACAGTATGCCTCCATTTTGTTACCCATCCCAAAATTGTTCGTGAAGAAGCCGCTCATATGAAATTTAGCTGGTCAGGTTTGATAATATTAACCAACCATTTCATATCACTCAGTAGTAAAGCATTAACGAACCATGCCAAAGATATAATTTTTCAAATAATACTATTTAATTGAAAGTATGAAATAACATAGTTTATATAGCTTACTTAATCCATCATCATACACGCGTTTGTACAGTGGTCATTATACTATTGGCAGTGTAAAGCATTACCGAATCGAAGGTGACCTCATTATCTGATAGCTCGTGATATTTATTATTATTACTATTATTATTATTATTAATAGCACCTCGTCTTACTACCCGTTAGGGTTATACGCACTTAGGCTATTGTTCAATGGTAAGATGATTGTGAGATGAAATGGAGGAGCTACAGTTTAACGGGGAATCCGAACAACGGTGGAGGCCTGGCATTCCACAAATGTGATCTTAATTGATCAACACATTTGTAGTCTACGATTTATGTATATCTATCACAGACCCTGCCTTAAAATATTAGTGAAGAATGGCCCTGGGTGCGGGATGATTCCTGGATGGATCAGTAGTTAGAGCAATGCCGTACTAAATCAAAGGACCCGGGTTCGATTCTCTTGTCCAGGTTTCATTTTTAAATTTACACAATATGATATTTAGATGAGACTATAGCCGTAAATATCAAATATAATCATGGTGACTACAGAGAAGGAAAACCCGGAAAAGTCAGGGAATTTAACTAAAAATGAGAAAAAGTCAGGGAATTCAAAAATATATCTAAAATATCCCATTAATTTCGTAACTTAACACTAAAACAAAAGTTAATAATACCTAAATAAAATAATATTCTAATTTTTTAAATAACCGATAAAACCGTTTATGTTTAGTAGATACAAACTTTTTTTTAATATGTGATCAATAATAAATAAACAAAAGTCATCATCCAACATTAAAACTGGAAAAAAGTAGTCAAGGAAAATTGAAAAATGTTGCCTGTAAAACCTGTAAAAGTCAGGGAAATTTGTAAAATATGTTTTGTAGCCACCCTGTATAATAGCTTTGCTATTTAATACTTCCTAGTTTATACTTATTTTTAGCGCATATTTCCAAATAACTTGTTTTTAATAGAAGAAAATTCACCTTTCACACTATTCTCATCGCCATCATTTTCAAACTCTTCGTCTTAGTATTCGGGTAGACCACCTCTCCGTCGACTTTGTAATCTTCATAGTTTACTTCAGCGAGCAACTCGAAGCCGGCTCTTTCTGCTTGTACCTGAGACGCTACCCCAGTAAATAGGGTGACTGTTAGCTTGAGTCCCACGGCTCTACCGATATCTAACCTAGTCTTGAGTAGTTCTAGACCTAGTCCTTGGCCCCTAAACTCTCGACTGACGGAAAGACCCAGCGCCGTCATGTACTCCTTCACGTTGTATTTCTTGAACACGTCCACCAGGTTGTCGCAATATTCTAGAAGTAAGATGGCTTTTCTTAAGGCCTCACCTTTTAACTGTCAAATAAAACATATTTGTGTAAGTTTCTTTTTATATAAATCCTTTCCATTTCTATAAAAACAACTGCTTTTAACAAACAATAGAACCAAGTAAAATATATACATTCATCGCTTCACGGTTGGAATCCACGCCAAGAGTATTGAGGGTGTTTTTTTCCTCATCTTTCCCCACAACCCTTACTTGGAAATTTTTATACGTTAGCTCTAAGGCAAGGATGAGTAAACTTATTTACAGGAGAGCCAAATGAAAACAAATATTTTATCTTTTATTTTTGGTGGGCTAAAAACTTTTATTTAAATTTTTTTCTTAAAAATTCATTCAAAATAAATGGTACGTTGAACTGCACAGGCTCCCTCTTTTATCTTGAAATAGACATTTACTAAAAATTCGTCAGATTTGTTAAACGAAATAGTAGGTTTATATTGTTGTAGAAACATTACACTAAATATCATAAATAAAATAACACACACTGTTACTTATTATATGGTATTAGGAATTAGGAACACTGTTACAGAAAAATTGAGAAAAGAGAAACATCTTGGTTTACCAAAGAGAATAAGAATCATCTTTGTCCCCCGAATAGCGTAAAAATCAAATTCACTTTAAAAAATCTGAATTAAAACGTATTTATATTTTGCTTAATTTGGTTTCTGTAAAATATGTTATCGAGAGCAAGGATAATTAAGGGTAGACTTATTAAAATTAAGGTTTGTTCATCCCGTATTTTGTCTGTGATATTTAACTACACTATTGGGATAACTAAGAGGAAGGTATAATTCAGCGCAAGGATGAGCAAACTATGGCCTACGAGCCAAATACGGCTCACCAGTTTATTTATTCCTACCCATGGACTGTAATTTTTCCCATCCTATTTGTCTTTAGGGATAAGCTCAATATATTTCTATTCCACTCATTTAAAGTTTAATTTAAAGGGATTTTGAAATGAACTTTATTTTTAGCGTGTTCTTTTATTCATTTGGTCCATCCGCATGTAACTACACTAACGAGGTTAAAATTATAAAACTATAGTTATAAAATAAATCCACCCACTTTTACATGAAAGTACCATTAATGAAAAAAAAAACCCAAACCCAGTTGGGTATGATTATTATTTTGGGGGTTCTATCTTTTTTTTATATATATATATTTGATTTGTTATGCATGTTAACTAATTTAGCTACTCAATCGAACAGAGTAAATATTCTGTATCATGTAAATGAGAATTGTTTTCTCGTGGCTTCCACAACACGACTTTCGATGTCTGGAGAGCAGTGGCGAACGAATTAATCCTTATTCCCGGCAAACTCGGCTCGTGTAGCCTTTAGCTAGAAAATTATATGCGGTTACGGGTCGGATGCGTGGAGGGAGAGTGGAAAACCATTTAGGAAACCCCCCCCCCCCCCCCAGTTCACCCGACCGAGATTCGAACCTCGATCTCCCCGTCCTCAGCGGTCGAGTTCAACACGACTAGCGCGTTAGCTAACTACGCCACCGAGGCGGGTATCTTACTATAACTTTAGCCATTTTTTTTTAGCACCGCGTCTTACTACCTCTTTAGGTTACACGCCTATGTACTAATTAAACTATTGGGTTAGGGATTAGGAAGGCTTAATTTAGAGAAGGCGCATCCGACTGGGATCGAACCCATATCTCCCAGTCTTTGTCAGTCTAGTCCAAAACAAGATTAGCGCATTAGACTACGTGGCCACCAAAGCTGTTACGTATATATGGACTTCCCTTGAGGGGTGTCAATCAAACTCCAACAACTTTAATTGACTAAAGGTATATTAAGATTTTATAATGGTTTATCCCTCCCTTACCCCCTTACCCTAGGAAAATTATCTTTCTACGCCCTCGCATCTAGGATAGATACAATATGCATGTATTCTGTACCAATTCAAGAGTGGAGACTTCGCCTTTATAAGCAACCCCAGTCATGTTGGCTCCAGCTATGCGCCGACGGCCACCTCCTTCCTCGTCGACAAAGGCCACGAGAGCCACCCTTTGTTGGCGTATTTTCTCCACAATTCCTGTATCTCGGCCAGAGAAACAGGATCTTCACACAACTTGGAAGTGCTGCACACTGTCTCGTCCCTGAGGAAAATGCTCGACATGTGCTCGATTACTTCCTCGACGTAGTCTTCCGTTAAATCCTCGATAGAGAACATGGGGATATTTCCTGTTGGCATCTTCTTTGTCCCTTTGTATCGCCGCCATACCGAAGGGAAAGGTACAGAATCTGGTCGTTTCCAAGGAGAGTTTGCCATTCTACAAAAACTAAAATATTGACATTAAAAATAACAAAACCCTAAACCAACTCATCAAAACTTTAAACCAAACATGGTAAAAGACATAAGAATAGCATTTAAAAAAATATTCCTGTAGTATTTGGTAAATAAAGTGGATATTATTTATCTTGGTTTTATGATGAGGATAACCGAGATAATATTATAATTTGTTTTGTATTTTTTCATATCCATTAAAATTGTTAAATTAATTTTCCGAACCAAACAACATTGTTTTCTCAGTATGGTTAAATTACCCGACACATTGGGTCAGTCAGTAGTGTCTATCTACTCAGCTAAGAGTCCCGGTTTAGATTCCTGGCATCGTCTAAATATGTATCATGGGTGAAATGTAGGTTTACCCTTTCAAAGTGATAAATTAACGGCCGGGGACTGGATGTTGTGCCTGTACTAGTCTTAAGTTAAATTATGAGGCATATGAAGCTACTACAGGCCTATCCAGCCGGTATAACAGGCTGGAAACAGTAATGGCTGTAAAGTAAAGTATTGATAAATTACTTCATAGCACGAAATAAACACTAAAAACCATTATTATACATCTAAATGGTGCTAGATCAAATTAATTTTAATGTAAAAAATGTAGGTACCATATGATTAACCATACGGTACCCTGTGCATGGTTCTATTCATAGTAAACCCATCTCATGGACGATCAACCGGGAAGCTAGGATTTTCGTTTGAACAAGTCATATTTAATTGAAAGGTTCACCCAATTCGGTGGCCGCACGATCTAAGGAGCTATTCTCATAATGGAACAGACAGTCAAAAATAGGAGATTGAGGTTCTATCCCAGTCGAGTGCACTGAGAGTAGTTTTTCTTAAATGATTTTCCACTCTCTTTCCACGTAAATGTGGGTACACTTTCTTTAAACTAAATCGTCCTAATCCATAACACATCAGTGTAATTAGTATATAGGCTTATAACAAAAACGGGCAGTAATACGTGGGTCTAAAAAAATGGAAAGGTTTTTACACTAGACAACAGAAAAAAAAATTAAATTATTTTTAGTTTTGTAGTTTTTTAATATTACAAAATGGCTTTACTGGTCTTTTATTTTTATTTTATTTTTGTATTGGTTTTACTAACAATCTGGTTTTCCGGCACACGCGTTTACATTCACTAGTACTGCACAGAGCGGCACGCATTTATAGTACTAGTTATAGTCCAGCACCTTAGCGCAATTGCTAGTGTGTCTATAGCGTAAAGCATAAAGCGTAAGGGGGTCGCCTCGGTAGGTGAGAAGTTGCCATGCAGACTTTCAGAAATCCCGTCATATTTAATCAGTGATGCGTTATTTTAAAATATGGTTCACGCCAAAATGAGGTCAAAAGATTCCAGCAGGGCTATGTTTTCTTAACAACTCTCTATTTTTAGTTTTAATAATATAAATAAGATCGTGAAAATGTAACATTAGCACATTTTCAATGACATTTTAAGCATATTTATGTAGCTATGAGACTAGGCTCTATGTAACAGTGCTCTAGATTAAGCCTTCCACTAACAAAGACCGTACGTTTTTATAGACTCACAACAGAAAATTTTAAGTTATTTGAGGATTAATTTTGTAGTTTAGAAGAATCAAAGGCGTACGTTTCATACTGGATAGTGTCGCCACCACGCCACTCACTTGCTCGGAAGAGAGGAAAACAAAGAAGACGAGATTAACACTCCCCCTCCGTTGTGCGCATGAGCTCTTTTAGTTTACTACTGGGTGGTATTCAAGGTTGATGCTCGAATCCACTCCGTCTCCTCTCTACCTTTGGTTTGACATGGATCTTGCGTACCGCACTTTCTGTTGGGTCAAAGTAGGTTTGATTCACTCTCCATCTATTTTAATTTTTTTTTAATATGGTCTACTTATTTAATATAATTAAGATTCAAACAATGTCTGGCACAGTAATTATTAGTTTTCTATTAAGTTTGAAATACTTTCAATTATATATTTTTTGTTTAGTTGTTTTGATACATATTTGTTTTTTTTAACTGGATTAAAGAAGACAAACGTAGAGGGGAAAAAAAATTATGACTTTGTGCTTACCGCAAAAAAAAAAAAAAACAGGAAGAAAGCCGTGGAAACATTTATTTGATCGATCAAAGTAAGTGTATATATATATATATAATAATAATAATAATAATAATAATAATAATAATAATAATAATAATAATAATAATAATAATAATAATAATAATAATAATAATAATAGTTAACACAAATGCTCTATAAGAGACGGTTAGCTCAAATTAGAACGTGTTTTGTCATGACATACCTACAGTAGTCCATAAAAAACTAATAATTGATAACAATAAATAAGATAACTTTTTTTCAGACAAGGTGTTTTCCTCTCTTCAGGCAGAGAGGACAAAGCTGATTGTCGGGACAGCGTAAACCCTTCTCATAGAACTTTCATTGAAATGTCCACAGCTTTGGATTCAACACAACTTGAAGACAAAGCTATGAAACCAATACATTTGGAGATTAGTCAGCCTTGTCCGGGGTAGGAAAACTACATTAATAGGTTATCCATTATACATTTTTGGGAGAAAATAGTTTTGTGTGAACATACGGTATTTATTTCATTTTCATGATCCATAATATTCACACTTTATATTTGACATAAGTCTACTAAATGTACCACACTCGGAGATTGGATCTGATAGAGGTTCCCAACCTGGGTTTGCGGGTCCCTATGGATCTGCGACGGTACCTGTGGGGGCCCGCGAAACAAATATAAACCCTAGTTTTTTAAGCTATCTTTTATTTGAATTTTCACATCATATAAAAAATAGACGTTATTCACAATTTTCTTAAAAATCTCTTTTTTCCTGTTCGACAATATTTATATATTTATAATTGGTTACGTAGAATACTATAAATGTGTAGGTGTTTTTATTTCACCTTGTAGTGTTGGGTTGGTTGTGGAGCCGCGATGAATTATCATTGGATTGAGGGGGTCTGTGAACTGAAAAAGGATGAGAATGTGACGGCCTCAAAATAATCAGGAAGCGTGCGTACAGATCAACCAAGGGATCACAAGAGAAAACATAGTTTTATTTGAATTTTAGTCAAATATAAAGGTAATGAAGATACATCATATATTTCAAAAATGGCATAGAGAGCCAATTTGTAGTCTGGCAATAAACACCAATCCAAGATGATTCAAACTTAGCCATCATAAATATACATAATATATAAAGCCCCCAAAGGGGAAATAGTTCAAGTTAAACTCTATATTATCAATTCAAACTGACCACTGAAAAGCGAATGCAAATCCAAAAAGCTTAATTTTAATAATATATACATAAGATAGCAATTATCTTCCAAACTATATATATATATGAAATTGCGAAACCATAAAATTTACTTTAAATATATATAATAAATAATGTATTCTGTCAAAGCAGACACAAAGATAGTAAGATAGAGTGGCTAAATCTATCGTATATAAGTCTCAACAATTGCCGTGTAATTCTACACCTAAGTAACAATGGATAATTTAATTTTATAATTTACTTTCAAGTGTATACATATGTTTCGTAAACCGCCGTTAGAACCTATACAACCTAACATGATAACCTAATTTGATTTCAATATATATATATATATATATATATATATATATATATATATATATATATATATATATATACAATAATATACGCAATTAAAACGTGCATAGATTGTTTTAATAACGTCCCTGAGGCTTGTAAAAATACCAATGTAATCACTTAACAGAACTAAGTGAAGATGAGAGCGCGCCACAAGTACACAAATAGTACTAACGCAAATCAATGAATTCCCCTTAAAAAACAAATATTATTAACTCGCAGTTCATCAGCGTTAAACCCCACCAGAAAACCCATCTACCAAGCATGATTTAGATAAAGTAAGCCCAAACAACAATTTTGAAAAGAATCCCTCCCCATTATTTATATCAAAACAGAATTTTGACTAAAGTTTCCTAGCCCTAGTTTCAGCGCCCTCACCTTTGTGCAAGCCAGTGGTACAATGAGTTACGAGGTAAACAATACTAGCCATTATATAGTGAATACAGCCTACACATGTTCCCAGAGGAGGGGGGAAGCAGGGTGGAAACAAAGAACAAAAGGAAGGAAGAAGACTAGCGCTCTCGAAGCTTAGCGGTCAGTCCAGTAACCACTCGAAGTTTACAGAACCTCCCAGACGGCGGAATCGGAAACGATCTTGGTCAAGTTAAGTCCTTGTTTGTTGTGGGCCGGGCTTCGATGACGAGTGAGGCGCTGACCAGCGTCTCGTTTCAGTCGAAATTGTTCAACCCACGGGAGAGGATGTCTTAGTGTGTTAGTGTTCCATCAGACGGAGAGAAGCCAGGCCGGAGGTGGTGAGTGTTGTAATCCCATATTACTGGGAAGTATGCGTTATATGTTGTTATTGGTTATAACATCGTTACAAGAACTACTAATATAAAATATCTATGTTTGTGTGATATGAGTGTATGAGTGTAGGGTGGGCCGGGGGAAAGTTTTTAGGGTTGTTGACTTTTCTGGGAAAATTGTTATGCCACTAATAAATTGTTATTAACAATTGGTTTCTTATATCGAATACTGTTAGCCTACTATCATAATTATGGGGATTATGGGGAAGGAGATAACAATAGTCAGGGGCAGACTAAGAGTATTGCACAAGTGGAGAATAATTCTGCCCCCCCTAACCTCCCCCACTCCGCCCCACCCTCCAAGCATCGTGGCGATTATGAAATCAATCCTGGGGGCTTTGTTGAAGTCTGCAATAATTTAATCAAGTTGTAAACAATACCATGCCATCCATTATACTGAAAAATGGTTATATGAATAGTTATGAAACGAACTATAAAGTTTTGACATTAGTTATAATTAATTGCGTACCATAACAAAAAAAAAGTATTAAGTAATGTGCATTAGATACCTTACATCCTAAAGGTTTATTTAGAATTTACAATACAAGAATTACATCTAATTATGTATTTGTTTATACAGTCACATAATATATTTTTTATACATATAAGTACTATAAAAACAGTATTTGCAATAGTTATTGCAAGCTACAAAATTCCACCCATGGCAACCACTGGCGCCCCAAGCGTCCGCTTGTTTCTTTTGCACCTTAGTCTCCCTGACTATGGTAAAAATTCAGTAAATACTTTTTAGGCTCTAGTTTTATGAATAGCAAATATTTATCTAGTTAAATACACTACTGTATTAAAAAAAATTAAAATCTATGCCTTATTTATTATTATTATTAGCACAGCGTCTTACTACCCATTCGGGTTATACGCACTTACGCTAATATGTAATGGTAGAGTGATTGTGAGATGAAATGAAGGACCTACAGTTTAACGTGGAATCCGAACCACGGTGGCGGCCTGGCATTCCCCACATTCACCAGATGTCTTGTCAGAGGTGAAGGAAGGGTTTGGTAATCAGATAAATCTTTGCCGGGACCGAGGATTGAACCCCGGCCGTCAGCATAGAAGTCCGACACCTTACCGCTAGACCACCAGGTCACCCCTTATTTATGAAAATTTAGCTATAAAATTCTATTTCTCAATTTCTCCCTTGTAAACCTCTTGGCTGTAAATTCTCCACTTGACAGTAGTAGGTAAATTTTAAAAACATATTCAAGGGTGCACCATCCTTTTGTACCAGTGGCACGGATTGGTTCCTACCACTGGCGGCGGAACGTTATTTGTGTAGAAAGAGGGGAAGAGGGCGGCAAGCAAAAATAAGTTTTTTTGAGAAGTTGCTTTCCCCTTCACCTCCCCTCTTACTCTACCCCTTTTCGCGATAAATGTTTGAAGCTTGGATGTCCCTAAGAGTTATTTAGAAAATTAGATTATTTTCATGCTATCTGGAGAAGTGTTCTCCAATCATTATATTTTTAGTTTAGATACTTCTAGAAGCCATTTGGAGTGTTCCTCGCCGTTAATTGAAAAATAAAAATAGATGTCTCTAGAAACTTTTTAAAGTGGTATTCTCTAACTTTTTTTAAAAAAATTTATGTCTTTAGATGCTATTTGAAATGATCTTCACCTGGAAATTTTTGAAAATTGGATACTTTTAGAATAAATGTGGAGTCATCAGCTGGATTTTTTAATTTCTTTGTACTTGGAATCTATTTGGAGTGACCCTCTCCCAGCAAATTAAAAAAAAAAGATGCCTCTAGAAAAGGGGCGTGCACACGAAGGGGGTCCAGTGGGTCCAAGCCCCCCATGGAGAACATGAAAGATTAATAAAATATTAAATACAAAGTACTGATTTATCAATGTTAAATCCCCTTAAAGCAGTGGTTTAAAATAACCTAATGGCTCGATACAGTGTGAGCTGTGGCGGATCCATGATTATTTCATGGGGGGAGGGGGAAGGTGCCTACACCACAAAAGAAATACTTTTAGGAACCAATACAGTGGTGGTCCGTGCCCTAAGAGTTTTTAACACCCCTTAGAAAAATTGTAATTCTAAGGTTCAAAATGGTGTCCTTTAAGTATATTTTGTACCCAATAGTTTCTAATTAACCTTATTGTTTTGAGTTGATTGAGTGAGAGAGTTAATTATTTGATGTGGGCGTAAGAGACATGGTGAGATCCTACCTGATGCTGAAGATCCGGTGATGCAGTAACCCAAGTAGGCCTACCTGGGGTTGTGATGAGATGATCTTGAGGGATTTTGATCGGTCGCACAGTTAGAAGTTATGATGAGAATGAGGTTATTTTATTTAAGTGTGCAAACCATGTAAAGAAACCGAGAGGTTGAGCCGCGGTGGTAACGCACGTCCACCTTTGAGGAAAACACTTAGCGGACTAACAGGGAAAGGCGCGTAAAAACACGAAAAAGCAATTGTACCACCCTTACAAAACATAATTAATTAAAGAAAGGGCGGTAGACCAAAAAATGTGAGTTATATAATTAATAATGAATATAAGAAATATTTAATTACGTAAACAATGATTAAATGTATAATAAATAATAAAATATAAAGAAAGAAATACTAAACACTTATATTGGTTATAAATATCTGTAACCTTGGATTTGGTTGCCATATTTAATTTCTAGATATAGCTACTGTAGCATATATATTTCGTTTGTGACTATAATTTTGAAATTAATATAAAAATGAACTGTTAAAAATTAAGATTCCTAATTCAGGTGACTATGTTTTAGTAAAAATATTAAAATAAAATAAAAAGTAAATAACACGTTGTTTATTACACAAAGGAAGGGTGAGATAGGAGGGTGTGTGTGGGAAAGCCAGGGTTTGGGGTAGACGGGGTGAAACATGTTTTGTTCGAACACATTGGACGTATGTCTGCAGAGGACCACAGCACCCTTCAATCCATTAATTTAATTTTTGAAAAATATCTAAAAAAAAGGGGGGGGGTATTATAGCTCCTTAGCCCCCATCCCCTTGAATCCATGCCTGAGTGTGAGACATACCCAACTGAATTTAACGCTGTTTAATCTGTATAGTGTCATGAAGTATTTTGTTTAAAGTATGAGTCTTATTTATATAAGTAAAATATTGGATTGACTATTTACTTGTAACTTTTATACTTTGGATCCCCCTTAAGAATAATTTCTGTGTGCTCCTCTGCTCTAGACGATATATGACGTGTGCTTCTACCGACATAATTTTGTAAATTGTAGGTGACCTGGCGGTCTAGGTGTAAGGTGTGATACTTCTGTGTTGGCGGCCAGGATTCAATCCTCGGTCCCGGCACAGATTTATCTGATTACCAAACCCTTCCTTCACCTCTGACAAGACATCTCGTGAATGTGGGGAATGCCAGGCCTCCACCGTGGTTCGGATTCCACGTTAAACTGTAGGTCCTTCATTTCATCTCACAATCACCCTACCATTACACATTAGCGTAAGTGCATATAACCCGAACAGGTAGTAAGACGCGGTGCTAATAATAATAATAATTTTGTAAATTGGATGCTTTCAAAAACCATTTGGAGTTATTTTTCACTACGATTTTTTTTTATTTGGCAAATAATGTAACACTATCTGGTTTACTCTCTAATCAATAATAAACTAAAGTAAAGATCTCTAACTACCCCACATTGTTGATGAAGTAATGTATCATAATTATTTTTGGGCTCTAAGAAAATACAATACCATCCCCCCTTCACCTAACACCACTCTCCCCGCCGTCTTATTATAAATTCTTATTTCTATGAGCACCCACTTCGATATATCCATATTATCCGTATTTATTATAGATCGAATTGAAGTATCCCCTGAAATAAACCAAGTTGAACGCAAAATAGCTTGCTAAGTCATCCAATATTAGTAAATATGTTGGTCTCCTGCGTGGGAAAGCGTCCCTAACCCAGAGATTCCCAACCTTTTTTCTTTAGAAGAACCCTTAAAATAATTCATAAAATCTCAGGAAAACACAAATTAGGTACGATAAGGGTAAATTATAAAATATACATGTAGATCAATAGGGTTGTTAAATAATAATAATAATAATAATAATAATAAATTAATACTTTTGAATACAATATTTCAGGAGTATTTATTGCCTATTTATATCTACTAATTACTGTCCTCCGGTACTTGAACTTGGGTTATCATTATTCTTATCAACCTCACTTTTAACATTACTATCGGTACTATTATCTTCATTTTCCTCAGATACACGAGTTATATTTTTATATTACCACACCGTCCAAAAAATATTGGCAGATTAATAAAAACAAATGATGGAAATTCTCATGGAACCCCGGACACGGGCTCGTGGATCCCTGGTTAAGAATCACTGTCCTAACTCCTCCTTATATAATCACATTACTGTTACTGCTTTGTCACTATCTGCCCTTAAACATTTTTGTTTTGCACAACCAAGCCTTTGAGGGCACAACAATGTATAGTTAACAATAATTTCCATCCTACTTTAAACTCGTTCTTTTTTTCAAGGATGTGAACTATCTGTAACATTTTGGATTGACGTTGCACAATTATTTTCTAGGAGATCTCCAAAAACATTTACGGCACTTCGTAATATGCAATTTGAGGAAATAAACCTTGAGAACGACAGGGTTTTACCTAGGCATAATTTAAATGAACAGCAAGAAGGTACACATGGCTACACAAAATGGTTCGAGCTATAAACACCTGGCTGCTTAAAATGGTCCGAGCTAGATACACCTGGCTAAACAAAATGGTCCGAGCTAGATACACCTGGCTACACAAAATGGTCCAAGCTAGATACACCTGGCTACACAAAATGGTCCAAGCTAGATACACCTGGATGCTCAAAATGGTCTGAGCTAGATACAATTGGCTGCTAAAAATTGTCTGATCTTAGTACTGCCATAACAAGCTCTGAAGTAAAAAAGGTGCTAGATATATTTTATCAGAGTAGTTTTTACTGTTTAGAAGGTATCATGCCCCTACCTCTATGTCCTACTGAGAAAACCTGAAAAAAGGTCAGAGCAGATATTGAATGAATTTTGATCCCCAAAGCAAAAAGTTTATGGCTGGAGAATTTCGATGTTGCTCATTTTCTTAGCAAAATTAAACGCATGAGTAGCCACAGTGATATATTTGGTTACTCTTTTTCCAACATGGTAATGCTCAAAGAACAAAGGCAAGGGATGGAGACTAGCTATACTTTTCAGTGCATTATGTGTGGATTTAGAGGTACTTTACAATCAGAGAACCCTGATAAATGACAGAAGTATATGGGAATAAATATAGCACGGCTCAGCAGCATAATAGCGAATGGACAAAGCTATACACAGATGAAAGACATTACCACAACATTGGATATGCCATGCATGTTGAAGGAAGCTTTTAATAGGTACCTAAAGAAATTATCTTCTGTGATCCATGATGTTGCCTGGGAAGGAATGCAAGCCGCTGCTAAAGAAGAAGCTGAACTTTCTCTTGCAGCAGGAGAAATAGATGCGGATGGAATTCTTCTCATCACTGTAGTATCAGACGGTGCATGGTACAAGTGTTCCTTTAAGACAAATTACAACACTTTGTCTGGTCTGATAAGTATTCTACAAAAATTGGTATGTTTACACTTTTATATGAGTATTTTATTAAATTTGTTTGTTGTATACATCATTAAATGAATCATTTTTAAGTTTGCATCATCGGGAAAAGAATGGAAAAAGTAATTTTCGCAAGTGTAAGGAACTCTTACTGCTGTATATGTGCTCACGCACAAACAAAGAATGAAGTTCCTAAAGAACATTTGTGTTTCAAAAATTGGAATAAATCTTCCACAGCAATGGAGGCTGATATAATAGTCGAAGGCTTTAAAAAATGTGTTTCTATGCACAATTTGAAATATCATAAGCTCATAGGTAAGGCACTCCAAAAGGTATGCATTTATTATTTACATATAAGGTGTTCTCATTTTCACTTTTCACACTAACATTGCTAATTTGAACCACATTATTTAATTTTCTCCTCGTGTATATTCAAACATTGCTTATTCGAAGTATAGTATTTTGTTATATATTTTTACCAAAAAATACCTTAGTGAACCTTGTTCAAAATCCAATTATTGTGAAAATATCAACCTATACTCATTTTACCAAACTTAATATCACTTAACATCACTTTAAATTTAAAAATCAAGTACAAAATATTTAAATGAAGGGTGATTTTATTATAAAGTTGTGGTAAATGATACTTGCGTAGTTCTACTGTTTAATTTGTTATATAAGTAATGAGTAATGAACAAATATAGAACTTGTATATAAAATGTAAAATTATAATTATTTAATTATACCATTTTAATGAAACTAACTCTAAGGTTTTAAGGTGATGGTGACAGCAGTGTTACGTGGCAACTTGCGAAAGAAAATCCATATGGGGCAAATTTTTGTATTACAAAAATAGAATGTACCAATCACATTCTAAGAAACTATTTACGTAGACTGCGGGGAATCACAGCGAAAACAAAAAATGATGCTGTACCAGTTCCCTCAACTGCACGCAAAGATCTTTCAACAAGACTATTGCGTCTTCGTTCAGCAATAACAGCAGCCATAAAATACAGAGCTTCACAAACAGATCTACCTCATCATTTTCGTGTGGCAGAGCTTTGTAAAGACATTTATAATGGACCCCATCATGTTTTTTTGTGACCTAGAGCAAAACTACTTTTGTAATGGTTCAAAAGAGGGCGAATAAAATCTAGTTACCGACTTATAAACTTTAGGCATGTGGGATGAGAGCATGGCTGCTAAAAATTTAGTAGCTTATCATGCTGAAAGTATAATTCACAACGTGACTACCAACATAGCAGATAACTTTAATAGTATCCTATGCAAGTTTGTTGGTGGTAAGAGAGTCAACTTTTCCCTGCAAGGAAGTTATCAAATGAGATGTTAAATGACTCTAATTTCACATAATACAAAAGGAAACGTGCAGTGCAGAAATGGATATATAAATACATTACCAACAACAGCCCTTGTTTGTTCTTAAAGAAACATGATGAACAGAAACAAAGATTGGCTGAGAAAAGGCGTCTAAAAATAAAATCTAATACTCAGTCTAATAAACGCAGAAAACTTGAATTTTCTGGCCCAGACAAAAACTATGGGAATGTTCAAGGAAACGAAACGATTAAAGACATTGATTCTGTTAAATTTGAAGAAAAGAAAAATGCTCTCTTGGCTAACTTACATTTAAATTATGAACAGAGAAATAATCTTCAAAATTTAACCACCTCCCAGTTAAATTCTCAACTATGGTAAAGTGAACGATCGAAACGCCTGACTGCATCTAATTTTAGAAAAATTTATAGAATGCAATCATCAACTCCTTGTACAAAAACTATCATTTCTCTATTGTATAATGATTGTTCAGGGTCTAAAGCAACCAAGTCTGGCATTGAGAAAGAGCCGATTGCAATAGCACAGCTTGCGAAGCTTTTGAACACTGTAATTTTGCCTTCGGGCTTGTTTGTGGATGAAAACCTTCCGTGGCTTGCAGCTACACCTGATGGCCTGATGGAAAGATGGTATTGTTGAAGTGAAATATCCAGCAGGAGCAGCTAACCTCATACCTGAAGACGCAGTTAAAGAGAAGAAAGTGAACTTTTGTACCATAAAAGATGGAAAATTGTACCTGAAGGAGGTCAGCTACATATATCAAAATGACATCAATGTTTTTTAATTATAGACACCATTAGGTATGTTAGTGCAGAAGATAGAAAAACAAGATAGTTTCCGGAGTGGCAAAATGGTAGACAAATTAAACAATTTCTATATGGATTACCTTCTAACAGAACTGATAGATCCGCGATTTACACGAAATATGCCAATCAGAGAACCAACACAAGTGGTTACACATGTCAGAAGTAATGACTTAAATTGAAATAATACCGTTCGTGAAGTAAAAGAACAGTATGCTCTAAATATAATTTATTTTTGTATAAATATTTTAAAAAAATTATTTGGTCAACTTGATGGTGTAAGTTAACTTTAAAATTCATTTAACGATATCTTAAACTCGAGTGACTTACTTTCTTCTCATTGTTAAAAATAAATATTCATATTACTAGTATTGCTTACAAAACCTCCTAAACACTGTACTTAAATATATTTCCCAGCCACCCATACACACTACTGATAACAACTTCTGTTTGGTCGGTGGTTTTTAATATCCAAGTAGCACGAAACAGAGATATTAGTTATGTAGAGTTATAAGTTATAACATTCTTACAATAACATATTTAAGGAAAAAGTTGCATCGCTGTTCACCAAAGTGCATGGAAAATTTCACAGATTAAGATTAAAAAAATATTTGTAATTTTTCAAAAACAAAATGGCTTTATAAAAAAAGATTTCAAATATATGTTTTGTAATTTTACTCGTACTACAATTTTGTAATAGGAATTTATTGTTTCTCACATAGTTGAGATACGATAAAATTGGAAATTTTTCTTCTATAGAGTACCCGAGTAAATGAGTGTTAGCCATTTTGTTTGTAATGGTAAACAGTGCGTAGACACTAACTTTAATCAAAATCGTTAAACAAATTTCTAGCAAATTGATGGTTTTTTTTTTTACCTTTTTGCCTTTTTGCCTTTCAGTAAGCTACCATTAATTTTAGTGTTATATATCTAAATACAGAATCCCTGAAAGCCCTAATACCAAGTTTGATATAGATCAATAGAATAGTTTAGGCTCTAGTTCGAGATACAGACAGACAGACAGACAGACAGACGGCATCTCAAAAATTATTTTGCTTTTTCAGGGGGTCATGAAACATCGATATCTATAAAAATATTGAGCTCGAATTTTTTTGTTAAAAACAATACTTTCTTTAACCTTTGGGTGCAAGTCAGTAAATAAAGTGCCAATCTTATAAATAGAAGGTGATACTTAGATTACTATCACAGTGTCTTACTACCTATTAAGTTTACGCAGATGTTTATATTAATAGACTAATCGCATGTTTGTTAAAAGACACTCTTACTACCAATTTTTTTTAAACTTAACATAGGCCTGCATTTAAAAAAAATTAGTTTACTGTTGACAACATTTTTCAAAAATTGGAAATATTAAGTAAAATGTTCAAACTATTTGGTTCCAAATAGATATCCTTGGGGGTGTTTCAAATTACAAATATCATAATGTACTTGTGTTTTGTTTTTTTTCAAATAAAAAGTCGTTTATGGATAGTTTACTGATAACTGATCTTTCAAAAATTTGAAATATTTTTAAAGTGGCTTTGATGATTTTGTTCCAAATGGGTATCTTATGCTTGTTTGAGATTACAAATATCACTTGTTTAAGAAAAATTAAATAGTCATTTATGTGTTGTTTACTGATGGCTGATTTTTCAATAATAGATTATGAGAAACCTAAGTATGATTGTGTCGTATCATTTATTCATACTTGTGTATTGTGTAGTATATTATATTTAGAAAAACACTTTCTAATCAACTAACATTTTCTTATAACTAAGTAAATATGTATCACACTATGTACAAGTTATGTTTATATAGATAATCAAGACTTATCCAGAAAAATGTGTTAAACATATTTTGCTTCGAAAAAAACATATTTATCTAGTATTCTTATACTTTTGTATATTTTGTGTAAAAAATGTTTATCATTTTTCTCACTTAGTTTTCTTATAACAATGTCATTTCAGGGGGAAAATTCCCGATTTGACTTGTAAAAAATTCTATATATAAAATTGTATTTTGATACAGGCCTATATAAACAGTTTATCTATATAAATGTTAAGGGGATTCATCAAAATTTCGATCCTAATAGGAATTTCTATACATGGATATATAGAGGGTTATATATATATATATATGTATATATATATATATGTATTATA
Organism: Timema cristinae; assembly: GCA_039000515.1. NCBI lineage: Eukaryota > Metazoa > Arthropoda > Insecta > Phasmatodea > Timematidae > Timema > Timema cristinae. The sequence goes on along the minus strand of JBCFYV010000001.1, from coordinate 34,545,775 downwards.
TATATATATATATATTAATCTTTAACTAAGGCAATGTTTCAAAAGAAAACTTAAAATGTACTCTACTGTAGTTAAAAAATACATTAAGTTTAAACTTATTGCTACTGTAAATAAGAATACAATAAACTTGAAACATACAGTAGGCCTACAGTACTGTATTTATGTAAAAAATAAGTTGATACTCAAGGTACATGTCTACGGTAGTAGTGTAATTTGAAAATATCATTTTTAGAGTACAGTATTTTTATTTTTTATTTTATTTCCTGATAATGATCCGGATATTTAGCGATCCGGATGACTGGAGTTCTACCGTATGTGTATGTTATATATATATATATATATATATATATATATATATATATAGTGTGTGTGTGTGTGTGTGTGTGTGTGTGTGTAGTGGTGGAGTCAGGGGGGTGGCACCGGGGCACGTTCCCCTTTGTCAATTTTTGGAATAAATACAGCAATCATTTAAATGCCCTTTAGCTACAATCAAAATAATTGTTAACATATGAAGAGATACTGGATGCAGCAAAACACATATATCTGGTGTTTTCATCCACTATAAGGGTACTTCAAGGAGAATTGAAACTAATATGTGGAATTCTTGATACCGAAATCCATCAAGGTCGATACGCCAATGGAAGCTTAATGATTTCTGTCAATGTTTCCAAGCATCGATTGCCCATTGAAAACTGTGTGATACCAGTTACTATTTCAACAGCCGAACGATCTTATAGTTTGTTGAATATAATTAAAAAACTACTTGATATCAATAATGGGTCAGGGATGACTCAATAGTTTGGCCAGGCTCATTGATCAGTTTAAATAAAAGTATTGAAATATTCCCTGAAGAAGTTCTAAACATGGTTTGTAGAAAATAAACACGAAACTTAAATCAAAGTTTATTCAAACTCTTAAAGATAAATAGTTATTTATCAGTGGACTCAAAAGACTTTTATATAACATAGCTTTGTAAATCTTGTTTAAATATTAATTTTAACATACAACTATGAGATTTTTAAAAGGATGTAAGGTAGCAATATAATTATAATATGCGTATAACCCGAACGGGTAGTAAGACGCGGTGCTTAATAATAATAATAATAATAATAAATAATAATAATAATACATTATCATGGTGCCCCTTGTCATTTTTTCTTGATCCGCCACTGTGTGTGTGTATAAATTATATGAAACGGTCAATATGTTTCAACATTAATAAAATTGTTTATTTCTTTTTGTTTTTAATAAGTTCTTAGTTAATTTAATTATTTAAAACGTAAAGATCAAACTAGACAAGATTGCCAGCGACAAGGAGGTTGGGGTTTGAATCCCGGTCAGATTTACTAAGGGTAGTTTATCCATAGCCCTTTCTCTAAACAAATACGGGTACATTTCATCAAAACTTTCCTTCCTTAGCTAGAATAATCAGTGGAAATTACTGATATCCTGAATAGGCACCTAAAAATAAAATGAATTAATCGTTGAAAATAGGTTACACATGACCATGTACCTATTTTAAATACACTATAGCTTTGTTTAGGCGTAAACAGTGTAGGTGATATAACAATGTGTAGTCTATTTCATTTTAGTTGATAGTAAAAGTTAACTAATTTGACCTGCTTCAGTTGTAGCATGGTCTAAGCTAAGTGAAAGCGTCACCCATTAGCGTATTTATTACATAGGCGTATAACCCAAAGGGGTTGTAGACGTGGTTCTAAAAGGAAAAAAAACCTCTTTGGTTTGATTAACAACGATGAGGTCGGAAGGGGGAGGATTATTCCCGATTTTTTAACAAAAAAGTGAATGCTTTTAGAAGTTATTTGGAGTTTTATTTATAATATCTTCCTTATTTATAAGAATTTACTAAACTCTTTACCTAGATATAATAAATCTAAGAGGAGTTGGGGGTATAGGGCCGTGTGTTGGAGCCCCTTATACTCCTCGGTTCCAACACCCCCTGCTATCAACTAAGTAAGGTAAGATAAAAGTTTAGTCTACACGTGATTAATTATTATATAGTTAATATTCACATTTCCCGTAAAAAAATTTATATGTATAAAAGTGTGTGTTCTTCAAGACTTTTTTTTTTAGCATCGCGTCCTACTATACGTTCGAATTATAAGGTTTCAAGACAAGTTAAGCCATCTAGTCAACGATTGTGCTTGTTTGTGACCCCTTCACGAGAATCTCAAGTTAGTAAAATATCACAAGATAAACACAGGTTGAAGGCTGGACTGTGTAGTGGGTAGGCGATTAGCCACCCATTCTTCCTATTGACCTTGAGATAGTTTCTATTCCATTGCTTCTATTCTTCTGACATGGGGTGGTAGGGTAAGTGTAAAGAGGATAAGAATAGTTTTTTTTTCTCTGGAAGGTGGTGTTTTAAATGTTTGGTTTCACTATTAATGGGTTTCTTAGTTTACTGTTGAATAGTGTTTGCGCCTTTAATAATTAAAAAAAAATCTCTATTATTGAATTTATTATTGCATTCGTTATCGATGGCCTTTACTCGGAAAACAGCACAATACCAAGGATACAGATAACGATTAATAAACCCACTAAGAGGCATACGTTAAAACTAGTAGCAAGTGTTTGTTTCCAGTAAGGTTATCACACTGATATCTTTTTATCTCTGTTTGAATAGTTTTTTTTTTGCAAAGCATTCACTTTTAAGCCTTTTTTTTATTCTGTAGAAGATGTCCTTGAGTTCAAACTGAGCTGACAATTTTATTTAAACTAAACTATTTGCTTTGATTGTTAGTTAATTAATTATTTTGATCTAACGCCAGTATGTGAATAGGAACACGGCCAATTTATATGGACATATTTTATAAAAAAATAGCCTATACAAAGAATTTAAAAAGTATTGTAAGATAAAAAAAAGTTCTGTATATCTATTTTGGCAAAGATATACTGTTTTGTATTTTAAAATTTGAAGCTATAATTGGCATATTAACTACCTGTATGTATTGTATGTTTTCTTAATGATAACCTTTTGGAAAATACAAACATTTTTTTCATTTGATGTTAGTCTCTGGTTTGAGACGGTATAGTTTTAAGTTTTAAAGGAGGAATGTAGTGAACAAGAGTTAGGGCAGTGTTTTTGCAGTGTTTATAGCGAACATTTATTTTTGACCAAAACAAATATCTGTCGTGAGCATAGCGCTATTAGATGAGAAACTTTTTAAAAATAAACGAAAAAGTTGTCATTAAATTCCAAGACACCTTTGACACATATTCAACAACTGTTGATATCACCATGTTAAGAAAATTAAACTTTTTATGTTTCTACTGGGGAAATATTTGATTAATTTTGGCCAAAAATTTGCAAAAACACTCCCCTCAATTCAACATATCATATACCAATCTTTCTATTTCCAACGTACCTAGTAGAGTTCTCTGACAAGTCAACCTCGTAAACTTGCTCAGGATCAAACTAATGCACTGTAATATGCAATAAATAATAACGTCACAGTCGAATATAAAAGTTAGACTTGTATAACACTGTGTCCCTCTGTAACTTGATACGATGAAATGGTACGGAATATTAACAGTATCCAACAAACCGAATAACATCGCTCAAGGTCTTTCTATGACCTTTCTAATGAATCCTTTACTTATGACACTCGCCGCCAGTTGTCGACTTCCTGTTGTATCGCTTTACAACTAACACTTGATATCATCGCTGAGGGAAATGTATGGCTACCATTGGGAAATTGATGTCGTTATCTCGTTTTAATGTGGATAATCTCTCTTTAAATATAATATAAGTTTCGTCATCACTGGTTAGTCAAGGTTTCCAGTAGCCGTAGTGCTTCTTACTCCAGCACACCACTTTCTGAGTGAGAGCGAGGAGATTTGGCAACAGTTGACTGAGAGAGAGAGAGAGAGAATATAAAGATTTTTTCCATAAGAACTGCAGCAGTTCCCTCAGCAATAAAATTGGGTGTCACATAACTGGCCGAAAAAGCGTGTTGGGGGGGGGGGGGATTTGCGGCTAAAATTACTCCTATTTTCTTGTATGGGAGACAACGCAATCCATGTTAAGATATTACTGTTTGTTATCTTTTGTTATCAACGTGATATTGTGTACGTTAGGATCTATATCTTGTTTACGGGAGGAGAGTTGGTAAGTGTAGCTAGGAAAAATTACCATGTATCCATCCATTCGACAAACAATATGATCTACGAGACCATATGTTGAGGTGTTACTTTTGGCAGTCAAAACATTCAAAACAAACAATAAATTATTTGTTTTGAATTATTAATTTCTCTGAACTAAACAATTTTTAGTTAATTGAAATACGAACCTATGAGAATAACAGTTTGATTTTTTTTTAAAGTTACATCTGTGGTCCGCTTAGGGATGCTTTTTAAACAAGAGCTTTTAAAATTCTGCTTTTTCTTAATAAATTAAGATGTCAAACCAGCTGAAACAAAGGCGATTGATGACGTCATGCAAACAATTTTCTCTTGTGTTACTGTGTTTTTTACAAAATAAATAAGTTTTATTTTGAAACTTATATTTGTATGGATCTTTTTTAAGCTATAAAAAAACATTTATTTGATTTGGTGGCCAGTTATAACAAGATACACATGCGAATATAATAACTTTTAATTTACTATCTATGAACTTTTAAATATCTTGTTGCCACAACCACAAAGCAAAAAAAGTAAGAATTTTATTAATATATTTTGTTCTTTCAATAAATTACGAAAAGAATAACTATTCAGTAATCCTTAGAATAAAGAATCGTTTGATAACATTTATTAATGATATCGTATTACTAAACAAATATTAATTATTTTTAAATTGTTTGACATTAATTACTCTTAGTCAATGTTCGCAATAAAGTACCTTTTGCTTGCCACCCAACATCTCTCCTAACATAAAGAAGGTGTATGTTAAATTAGATTTTCTTAATTAAAACCCTATCTGGTGGTTAATAAATATAACTTCATTCATTTATAAATAAAAGATAATCTGTCCAGACTTCACTCCTTCGGTTAAACTGTTCTCCTGAATATGATTTACCTAACTAACCTTGAAGATATGTTACTAACACATGATGAAGTCGTGTTTAAGTGTATGTTGATGTTGTTACATCACTTACTCTGTCTTTTCAAGGACATCATGTATAAGTCATTCACGAGCTAAGTTTACCTGGATAACAGCTTGAAATGTTACTGAAGTAATACCTAATATATTACTACGCAAACAGCTGACATTTATCACTTTGGATGACTGTAATGAGAACAGATGGTAATATATTATTAATGTGATAGTTAACCACAGTAATTTAGGCCAATACTATTTATATATTTATTTAGGATGGACACAAAGTTTATTTATAGTTTTATTCCCCTTAAAAAGATATTAACATAACTTTCACAAAAACTTCTAACGAACATAGCTTCAAAATGGCGGCTGACGAATCTAAACCATATGATTGAACATAACGGTAAACAAGTTTTTTTTACAATGATGCAGACACGCAGTTGATGAAAATATTTTATTCAGTTAAATATTTCAAAATACAATAAAATAATCATAAAATCATTTATTGTATTTAAAAAAATGACAACAATTTTCTCTTTTCCAAGTAAATACAATGCATGTATTAAAAGATACTGATGTGTGCACTATATTACACAAAATCAGTAACGTTCCAAAACGAAAAAATAAGTACGTTTAATTATGTTTAAAATATTGTTTCGAGTTGTATAAAAATAAATTATTTAAACAAATGAATTAGTATGAGAAAACTTAAATTTACGTTATTTAAAATGTAATATATAACAGGTAATTAAAGATCTTTACATTTATAACAAAACTCAGATATTTTACAAGTGTTGGCAACCCAGAACCTAAACATATGATTTTATAACTGTCATCCAGGTAAAAACCTATCGTTAACGGAATATAGTTAGGAAGTGACTCAGTAATTGATGGTGAACTAATAAACACACACCATCTACGGTAGGAAAGGTGGTGACATCTAGTAGGAGAATATTTATTGAAAACCATTTGACTGAGATTAACTTGTGATGTGTCAACCAATTCGGAAATAACTATTATTTTCTTAGCAGACCCGTATCTAGATAATTTCTTTAGGTGGAGGGAGGGGGGGGGGGGAGATAGGCTCATTCTTCAAATATTGTTTGGCTATGACGGTCATCTCAATACTAAACATCGTGGGGAGAGGAGAGAATGAATCTGACCTGAACTGAGAGAAAAATTTATTAAAATTTCGTTCAAAAATTATATATTGTTGAAGTAGACCCAATCTTGCATTCACTAATAATTAATATACTGTTTATGACTTTTAATAGAAAATATACTAATTTTGCATACATTTTTATAAAAACTAATACATTTTCTATTAAAATTCATAAAAATATATTATTGGTGAATGGGTTAACTGTAATATATTTTTTTACAAAATTTTGACATATTTTTATCTCCGTATTTGGAGTGATTCCTGAACATATTACATCTAATTTTATTACTCACGATGTTTAGTCCAGTTAAGAAAGTGAAACTGAAATTAATTACTACTGTGATTTTATTAGTTAGGAATTTATTACCACTATATTTATATAATAATTTTAAATTTTTGTTTAGATTTCAGGGGTGGGGGATTCACCTCCCCTCCCCCCGGGTACGTGCCTGTTTCTTAGTAATACCATATTATCAAATCGTTATTTCAATAGTTGGGCATTGGTTGACTTTCAGATAATGTTTGTGATAGTGAACTTCTGTTGCGGTATTAATACTCACTCGTACCGTAGATAGGTTTGTTTAGTATCATCTCTTCAACAACACATTTAATTAACCATCACATTTTATAGGAATTGGGGTGATAATGTGCTTTTTAAAACATTTATGCAGTTATATATAGAAAGCAATCACCACTTTATTCATACTAATACATAATTACAAATCTTCATCATACATTTAATTCTACATACATAACATAATAATACATATCAACTACATCCTACCTACATACTCATACATTTACATTACTAAGTAATACCATATCTATCAATCATTATTACTACAGACATAGTACTACATACATAAACTTACTAATAATATTTATATAACTACATTATCGTCACCATAATACTACATACCTAATATCTATACATATCATACATCATCTCTCAACAAATACATCATAAATAATACCATCTACATTTCATACATTTAATAATTACTTTTAACATACATTTATACATAATAACACATACATATCATACTTTACATACATACATACATACATACATACATACATACATACATACATACATACATACATACATACATACATACATACATACATACATACATACATTACATACATACATACATACATACTACATACTACTACTATACATACATACATACTACATACATAAATACATACATACATACATAATCATACATACATATACATACATACATCATACATACATACATACATACATACATACATACATACATACATACATACATACATACATACATTACATACATACTATACAATTAACATAATCTAATACATACATACATACATACTACATACTACATACTACATTATACATACTACATACATACATACATACATACTACATACATACATACATACACTATACATACCATCATAACAACATACTACATATACATACATACATACATACATACATACTACATACATCATACATACATACATACATAATCATACATACATACATACATACATACATTACATACGTACATATAATACATATACATACTACATACATACATTACATACATACATAAACTACATACATACATACATTACATACATACACTACAACATACGTACATACGTACATACATACCTAATCACTCCGTTCCTTACAGGTTAGGAAAGTAACGTTATATAGCTAAAACAACAACCCACATTAATCCATCCTCACTAACTTTCTCCTCACTTCAGTATCCTTGCATCTTCCTTAGCTTAAAAACATCCATACACCGACCCATAGATGCTCTTTTATTCTTAAAACGCTTATGTTTCTATTTTTCACACAGTCGTCTACAACAATAGCCAAATCTTATATGACCTACCCTTCCTTTTGATCATACACATTACTTCATATATTTGTTTCGTCACTTTATCCTCCCAACATGCCCAAACCAGCGTAAGTCACTTATTTCACACTAGAAATCCCGCGCAGCGTTGCCTGTGACCCACTGTGGTATAAAAATTAACCCCCCCCCCCCATCTCCCATGGTGCCCAATTTCAAATGGAAACGTTATCTCTGAAACGTAATTATAAAAAGGATTTAAAATATTTTCTTCAAAAATTTGTTAAAAATAGCCAATTAAAAGCTAATTAGAAATTTAAAAATCCAGCTTCTAGGTGTATTCGGACCCCCTTCCGTCCAACTTGGTTACAAATTTCAGATCTCTGCGTGCCGTAAATTTGATGGGGATCGCGCGCACACACACACACATTCACAAACACATATACACTTCCTTTTATCACTATAGATTTTATTTTCATATGATAAATCATGACTTACAAGTCAATTATCTCAGGTTTTCCTATATTAAAATACATTTTTAATGTATATTTATCCCCTATCCCATGGGAATTTCGGAAAATGCTGACAATTTTTATTGGTGATTATAATTACCTACTTACATGCCAAATTTGAAGTTTCTAATAATTATAGTTACAGATATAAGACAATTTTAAAGCGAAAATATAAATCCTCTTTATTCCCTATCCCGTGGAAATTTCGAAAAATACGGCCTCATTCCTTGTCTACATCATAAAGGGAACCTCTGTGCAAAATTTCAGCTTTCTAGGACCAAGGGTTTGGACTGGGCGTTGATGAGTCAGTCAGTGAGTCAGGACTTATATATATATATATATATATATATTATATATATAGACCTATTGGATTCCCTTTCAAACCGCACTTCTTCAGCACCCATTTATTACTAACTGTCCATAAGAGTTTTTCCACATACATTTCTTAGATATCCCATTCCAACCACATTCACCTTGCTCTTGTGTTTCTCCTGACAAACCAATGCTTCACATTCGTAAAACAATGTTGACGTTAACACACTTTTATTTACTGCCATTTTTGCCTCTTTTGTTACGATCTCATTCTTAGCAATAGTCCAAATACATCCAACTATTCTCCGAGATGCATTCACCTTTTTGTGTGTGTGTGTTGGCATTGCGTTTTACTATCCAATTGGGCTATACGCATATGTACTAATTAGACTAATGTGCTAGGGATGAGGAAGGCAGAATTTATGGGAAGTGGAACAACATTTGCATGGAAGGATAGTGGAGAACCATTAAGAAAAAAACTCCCTTAGTGTTTACAACAGGATGTCAAACCCCGATCTACCCACCATAGGCAGTCTAGTCTACTGCGAGAGTGGCGCCTTAGAACATGAGGCCATAAAAGTGGGTTATTGTAGCAAGGTCTTGTGACTTGCAGCTGTCACATGGATACAAAATATTATAATAATAATAGTACTAATATTAACAAGATGGCAATTCTAAATTTTATTGTTTCATGTAAATGACTTTAGGATCACTTTACATAAAGTAAATTTTTCATTTTTCAACACATCTCCGCAAATATTTGAGATACAAAATATTCTTATCATTGTAATGTTGTATGTATTACTATTAAAGATAAAAAAAAATTATTTGATTCTTATGCTCTTTGGTGGACAAATATATATCTATTTTCTCATTTTTTTCTGTAACGGTGTTCCTAGTTCCTAATGACATAGAGAACGTAATTAACAGTGTATATGATTTAATTTATTATCTTTGGTATAATGTTTCTACAACAATGTATAAACCTATTATTTGGTTTCACAAATCTTACGAGTTTTTAGTAAATGTATATTTTGATAAAAGTGGAAGAAAGTCTAAGTGGTGCACCGTAATTTCTTTCAGGGATTATTATGTAAACATTTGAAAAGATTATATCTTAACGCAAAATAAAGCAGATAAACTTGATTGTATTTAGTTATAAATTGTACATTTTTCTTGGAATATTAATTATAATTACATTATTTAACCCCCCCTCCTTACTCTCTCCATATACATAAGGGAAAAAACATCCAAATAATATTTAGTGCCAAAATACTGTCTGGAACCTCCTTTAGAACCACAAAAAAGAATGTAAATGTTTCAAAAACTTTAAATTTCAAGTATTAAAATTCCTTTCTTTCTTTAAGGTACTTTGAAAAGCTTGATATTTCACAAGTTTTACTACTTTACTAGTCTACATTATGTACTATTAACAATAATTACTTAATAATATAATTAATATAGTTAGTGCCGTTTAAAACTATCTCATTGTATTAATCAGTCTTTCAATATTTGCTCCCGAAACAAAACACATCGAGGCATCCAGTGCACAAACTTTTAGATGGGAGCGTTCTTCTAACTAGCCCCTACCACCCACTCTTCCTTCCTTTCTTTAGACATCAATTTCCTCTTAGGATACTGTCAATATATTTTTCGTTCCGGAGCTTCTGTTTATAGGTGTACGCATAGTCAGCTCTTAATTACTAGGTGTGAGAAGGAGGGAGGGGCAAAGATAGAATAAACCGATCTTCATATAGAATCAAACAAATTAAAACAATTATGTACCAAATAATATTTGATCCTTAAAGTCATTGTTCCGAAAAGTAATTATTTATTATATCTATCCTCTGAATAAAACACTTTGATGTTTCTTTAACGGTACTTATTTTGGGACAAATTATTGGTAGGCTCTGGATGAGTGTTCATCTTATTTTAATATCTTGGCCATGAGTTTGGCACTTTTCACCGTGACGTCAGGATACACGACCTTACCGTCCACTTTGTACTCTTGGTAAGCAATCTCCCCCAGTAGTTGGAAACCCGCCCTGTCGGCGAGGACCTGAGACTCGATGGCCGTGAATACGTGACCGTCAGACGTAGACCCACGGCCCGACCCACCTCGGACCTTGCCTTTAACAGCTCCAGACCTAGACCCTGACCTTGGAACTCCTTGGCCACGGACAGACCCATCGCCGTCATGTACTCGCTGACGCCGTACTTCTGAAAAGGGTCTGCTACCCTTCCCACGGTGTCCAAGAAGTTGATGACTTTTTGATGACTTCTCCTTTGAACTGAAATTTCTAAAATTAGGACTCACTCATTGGGGCTTAAGCTAAGGGGGAAAAGGAGGGGCTTGTACATGGAAGTGGTGAACCAAGGGGTGGAGTAATAAAACGATGATTTACTCATTTCAAGTATCGGAATTAAAGTATCGTTCCCGTTGTCGTATGAAGATAAAAGTATCGGTAGCAATTTTTTTTCTCAAAATTGTCATTGTAAGTGTTCTTATTTACCAAAATTTGATGACGTTTATTTTCTATCACTCTACTTATTTTATGTATGTAAAAAAATTTGTGCTTTTTTTAGTAAAAAAAAACTTTTTCATTATAATATTTTTACCATACCACATAATATAAAATCACTACAAATAATATACTAAGCATGGTTATCGACATCTAGTTTTCGGTGAATTCGAAACTATTTTGCGATGTGGGTTGCATTTTATTATTATTATTATTATTATTATTTTTATTAGCACCGCGTCTTACTAACCATTCGGGTTATACGCACTTACGCTAATGTGTAATGGTAGGGTGATTGTGAGATGAAATGGATGACATACAGTTTAACGAGGAATCCGATTCATGGTGGAGGCTGGCATTCCACACATTCACAAGTTGGGATTGATTAATATACGTCTTGTCAGAGGTGAAGAAGGGTTTGGTAATCAGATAAATCTGTGCGGGACCGAGGACTGAACCCTGGACCCCCAGTACAGAAATCTAACACCTTACCCTTAGACCACCAGTCACTCTTGTGGGCTGCATCCAAGCTTAACGCATTTTAGGTAGTATTATACTTATACGCTAATTTATGAAGTAGAAAGAAATGGAAGGAAATAATAGTTCAGCCTGTGAGGCATCTTTTTACCTGCTGATAGCACTTAACCTCTTCCGGTGACGAGTATAAAAACTCTCTACTGTTTGTGCCTGAGCAACAATTCCTTGAATTTTGAAATTATTTTTTTACATACTTCCTTTTCTAGATAGATACACTTACATGGACATTTTTAATTTACATCCTTGCATGAAGATTACTATTGGCCGTTACATCGAATACATAAAAAAAAAATCTAAGCTGAAGTTCATTTAAAAAAACGCTTACAAAAAATTGTATAAAGGTAAAAAAAAATACAATGCAGGGTTATTTTTAGATTTATTTAAGAAAATATGTTATTTATTTCAAAGTTATAGTTACAGAACTCGCGAAATAACGCGTAAATGCATTAACTTGGGAAATCCTATATTGACTTACCATGACGTCAAGGTTAGGCAACGTTCTTAAGGAAGTAGAAGACTTTGTAACTGTACATCAAATTATTTTCACTATCAATTCAGTGATTTGGGTTTTCCTTTGTTTCTTTATGATATATCTATACTTATTTTCAACAACCTCATCCAGAAGAGAGTGCAGATAAAGGCGTCACTCTCGTATCGTCTGGTTTCCCTATAATGGGAGGCCAGGATTCTAAATCTGACGGGGAGGCCAGGATTGAAGTTTACTAAATATCCCTCCCTCTACCTAGAAATTTTAACCCCCCGCCCCCTACTCATAAGTGTAACCATGTGGATAGCCCCGATAAGATGCGAAGTACGTAGATACGCAATAGAAATCCACCAGTCTACACAGCACCTTGTACAAGGCATCAGGTTTATGGTAGAAACAGCTATCGGTGATGGAGAAATAGCTAACAAATTTCAGCTCGGTGAACTATCTGTGGTTTTCCACTTATATTTATTTTATTGTCACTTTTCCATCTTCTCTCCGAGCTAATTTGGGCCCCATTTCCTCTGAACTTTTTTTTTATCCCTATCTTGTAGACAATATCGTTAAATAACTCTTTTATCAAACTTGATTAAATAAATCTCTAGTAATAATTGAAGTAGACGATTTGTTTCTTCGTAAAAACTTCCAAAAGCTGTGTTAGCTTGGAGCTAATTCCATTTAGTAAGTTTTGATTTAAAAAAAAAACCCAAAGAAACTGAGGTGAGTTTGATATTTTTTTTATAAACTATTAATATCCTTACGCGCTTACCTTGGAAATAAAGCAACGATATCTTAATTATTGTTACTAACAGGTGATCTGGTGGTCTAGGGGTGAGGTGTCAGACTTCTATGCTGGTGGCCGGGGTTCAATCCTCGGTTCCGGCACAGATTTATCTGATTGCCAAACCCTTCCTTCACCTCTGACAAGACGGTATTAATCACAACTTGTGAATGTGGGGAATGCCAGGCCTCCACCGTGGTTCGGATTCCACGTTAAACTGTAGGTCCTTCATTTCATCTCACAATCACCCTACCATTACACATTAGCGTAAGTGCGTATAACCGGAACGGGTAGTAAGACGCGGTGCTAATAATAATATTGTTACTAACGTAGGATGAAAGAGAATGATAATTTATGTATTTTATCAGTATTATAAAGGTCACCTTGGAAGTGAAACAATGCAATCCAACTAAGGTATTGCAATGGATTGCACTACTAAGAGATAGCACAAGTGTTATGTTTATTCGTATTCTTTAAAATAATGATAGCTATGTTGGTTAAATTGAGTAGTTCCCTTCCTAATTTTGTGCTAAAATTATAATGGCATGGATGATAATTGAACAAGTGTAATTTACCTTAAAGGTGGTTATAAGATATGATATTGCGTAAGCCTTTCGTTATATTTAATTACCTTTGACGACAGGAAATACCTCATTAGCATAAAAAAAAATGAATAAGCTGATAGCCTATACAGATAGCAGAACGTGGAGCACGTTACAAAAGTTTATGTATTCATACAACCAAAATATGGGTTTGTAAGCTGCAAATGTTGACATGTTTAAAATAAATATGATGAACATGTGTCAATATTTTCCATTCTATTTATTTCGATCTGTGATATCTATATTAATAACGTGATGAGTTTGTTTGTCATGAATATTAGGCGATATATATATCGCATCCAGAAATCTGAAATTTAAAAATTACTAACTCCTGTGCACAAACGTGTGCACGCTGAATCCGGATTTTTTTTTTTTTATTTGAGTTTTTTTAGCATTAGTGTTTGGGTGATACGCCTATGTACTAATAACTCAGAGGTGTTAGGGGTGAGAAAGGGTAATTTAGAGTAGGTGTACCCGCATTTGCGTGGAGGTAGAGTGGAAAACCACCCTCAGAGCCCCCGACTTGGATCGAAACCATAAATCTCCGTTATTGGGAGCCAGTCTACCTCATTTATGATAGAAAGGGTGGAATGAAAAGCCTTTTTCACTCTCAGATATCTATTGTATATTAGGATTTTGGTAAGAAGAGAGGCCTTTTCCAGAAATTCCTCCTTACTTAGACCCGGTATAAAAACATTTCTCCCGGCCAATGCTGCGTACTTCAGCTAGTATTTTATCAAGGGGAACCGAGACTCTTGTGTTCTCCTGTGGAATGACACCCCTCCCACCTTTATACTCCACGGGGGGGGGGGGGGGGGGGGCGGGGGGTACCTACCGTATTTGGCTGATCTTTGTCTGCCTTGTGCGTGACCCCTAACATGTTGGTCCCGGCGATCCTAGGCCTAGGTCCGTCGCCCTCAACGAACGCGATCACGGACACCCGGTCTTTCAAGAGGTCCTTCCACAGCTGTCGGATCTCGACTATGGACTCGGCGTCGTCGGCGAAGTTGAGGCTCTTGGAGATGGGCTCGTTATGGATGAAGTGCGCTTCCATGAAATCAATCAGCTCTTCCTCCCGGTCCTCGGGGACGTCCTGGATGACGAAAGAGGGGATCTTCCCGTCAGCCAGAGGTTTCCTGCCTTTCACTCGCCGCCACACCGACGGGAAAGGGACCGAGCTGGGACGTTTCCAACGTTGATTTGACATTTTCTTTGAAGATATGGCTTTCTACCGAGGAGAAAATATATATCACAAAAATACATTCGATAAACCAAATCAACACGGACTTTAACGGTGTGAATTTAAGGTTCATCTAATCTTGATTGCCATTGATGTAGAGTTTGGGGTTTGAATCCCAAACGTTTGTAATGAAGGTGGCTTTTCATATATATCCCCTAGATTATAATTTCCTCATCCCTAACCTATTAATGTAATTAAATGCATATATACCTGAATGGTAGTAGGAGCAAAAATAAGGAAGAGAAAAGAAAACATTTTATTAAAATAGGTCGCTTCAGTTTTTGTATGGTTTAAGGAGTCACTCTCGCAATGTAATAGATTTCCGATGATGGAGATATCAGGTTTTTAATTCCAGTTGGGTGTACTGAGGGGTCAGGGGGTTTCCTAAAGGTTTGTCCATTCTCCTTCCACGCAAATACGGGTACACATTCTCCAAATTAGCCCCTCTTGATTTCTAACTTATCAGCGTAATTAGATCATAATATGTGTACTATACAAATGGTTAGTAAGACGCGGTGTATGTATAATAAATAATTATGATTATATTTATTTACTCAGGTTTCTTTTTTCTTCATTTAAGTAATAATGTGGCTAAAACTATAATTATAATATAATTGCAAAAACCTGACCTTATTGAAGCATAATCTACATATTTTCTATTTTTTTATTTAAATAAAAGGAAATAGCATTCAGGAGTGAATGTATATGTAACACATAGAAATAAAAATAATTACTTTGATGCAAATGCACTATATAATTTTGTCACGCAATTAAAGCCGAAAGTTATTAATGTGAAAAGGACGACGGGAAATCCTATTTAATTGAATCTCTCCAAAGCTACAAAGTTGATAAACTTTATACATTATATTGAGATAATTATGTTGTCACCGTGAAACTATAGTAGGAATCTGATAGGAAGAAACTTTTAGAAATTACAAACTTTTTTTTTTGCTCTCAACGTTGAGAAAACTTAAAATTATTATTAAGGTTTTTCTGATGTATTGATATTATCTTTTATGTATACATAATGACAATTATTTTTGTAAATTCTATAAATATTTAAAAATAATAATTTCTATATAAATATTACCCATTTAGGTGGTTCTCTGGTCTAACGCGCTACTATTGCGGTAGACTAAACTACTGATGACGGGGAGATTGAGGTTTGAATCTTGGTCGGGTGGATTGAGTGTTTTTTTCCCCAAAATGTTTTACACTCTCCCTCCACGCAAATGTGGGTACACCTCCTCTAAATAAAACTATCCAAATCCCTAACACATTAGAGTAACTTGTAGTATAAGCGTAATACCCGAATGGGTAGTAAGACGCAATACTAATAAATACACTAACTAACTTAACAAAGTTAATTTGTGATAAAGGTACTAATTCCATGCTTAGGCTATCATTCCCAAAGCCATTTTTTAAACTATTTAAATAGTTTTCATAGACTTACATTAACTCTTTAGTGTTTCACTGGTGACGTTTCTTCAAAGGCACTAGCACTTTATAAACTCAACTTTAAGTGAACATATGTTATCTTAACCTAATAATCTCACCAATGATAATAATAATAATCGTATTTATGTAACTAATATCACAAAGATTATGAAATGACACTTAAATCTTTTTGAGCCATTAAATTTCTAAAGTCGATAAGGAAAAACAAAATTAAGGTTTTATTAAACCCTGATACGTAAATTATTTTTCTACACACATTAAGAGTACACTAAGTTCAAAAATATGCTTTTAAGTATTCTGATATCGAGTTATTTGTTTTGATAGTTTGTGTCAGTTTGTGATAACTGTCTGATATATTATCTCGGTCAGACGCGCGTCTATTTACGAGGAGTCGAGTGGTGTGGAAAAATGGAGCAATGGTCTAATAGAGTCATCCGCTTTTATATTAACGAGCTTACAACAGGGTGAAACTGGATACCATGTCTATTATTGAGATAGGTTAGTTTGTAGCTCATATGTTGCAATAGACAGTATTTCCTGTGACAGGGTGTTAGAGTTTCGAATCCCAACGGAGTAGTTTATTTGTGGCTTCCTTTAAAACTACCTTCTACATTTGGTATTAAAATTACTAATAAAAATAAATAGTATGACACAATCAAACGTACTTTCTCATATAACCAAATATAGCTTGGAAAAAATATTAAAAATTGAATATAAATAAGACCACCCAAATTCTATTTTTCTTAGAAAAACCAATATAATATTTTTTATTCATATTTAACATTTTTCAGCTATAAATTTTAAACAAAAATGTTGTACCCATTTTTTATTTCAAATTTCAAAAAATTCAACATTAGTGGAACTAATCTTAAGGTATTTCTTAAAATTAAATTAAATTTATAATTTTATTTATCATTAATAGCAAACATAATAACATTAGAACAAAATCTTGATAAAATCGTTAAAGAGACATTTTTGAAAAATAACAAATTAAAAAATTTATTTGAAAACTCTACATAACTTTAAATCTAAAATCAAAATCAAACATCCTTCTCCGAGCTATGACAATTTAATATTCAAATATCAAGTTTGAATGAAATTCATCAAAAAAAAATTGACTGTAATTCCCGGGACAGACAGTCAAATAGACACGGGGTTATACATATTCTTAAAGAGCCACATTTATTTAATTTAAAGGTGGTGACCTGGTGGTCTAGGAGTAAGGTGTCAGACTTCTGTGCTGAGGTACAGGGTTCAATCCTCAGTCCAGGCACAGATTTATCTGAATACTAAACCCATCCTTCAACTCTGACAAGACGCGTATTAATCACAACTTGTAAGTGGGGGAATGCAGGACTCCACCATGGTTCGGATTCCACGTTAAACTGTAGGTCCTCATTTCATCTCACAATCACCCTACCATTACACATTAGCGTAAGTGCGTATAACCCGAATGGGTAGTAAGACGCGGTGCTATAATAAATAATAATAATAATAAATATATAATAAATACGAGAAAGTAAAAACATTTGCTTATTTAATTAGTTAGTTCAGAAAGGCTGCGTTAGATATCCCTTGTAATAACAAAATACTGTAGCATCTGTAAAATAAATATCCAGATTTTTTTTTCTAGCGTCGCTTCTTACTGCCCGTTCAGGTTAGATGCTTATGTAATATTACGCTAGTGGTTTTAGGGAGGTTATATTTATAGGAAGTGTAACTGCATTTGCGTGGAGGGAGAGTGGATTTTTTTAAAAAGAAAAACTACCCTCAGTACATCCGACCGAGATTCTAACCTCGATCTCCCCGTCATGGCAGTCTAGTCTACTGCAAGATTAGCGCGTTAGACCACTTAGTCACCGAAGTGGGTTTTTCAATGTTGTCTTTAAATTTATTTATTTTTCGATTTTCTAAAAGGTTCGTTCCCCAGCAAATAGTGGTGGATCCAGAAATTACCCCCCCCCTTTTTTTCCCCATCCATCCTCCTAGATAGAAAATGATCAAAACTAATGAATCCAATACTTAAATGTCGTACAGAATGACTAACATCTCCTAGCGCTATCTTTTGGATGACCTCAACAACTTATCTATAATGTGCAAAAAAGTAAGTGGATTAGAACAAAAATTTTCACAGTACTATTAGGTTCTATTAATACAAAACGTTTTATACATATGTGCAAATTTATTACTTTTACTCTAACAGTTACTTTTTATTTTAAGTTTTTTAACCGACTTCGAAAAAAATAGGTTTTCAATTAGACCCCATATGTACTTATATATATATATATATACATATATATTCAAGCATAACTTTTTAGCAGGTGCACCGATTTCAACGATTCTTTTTTATTTTTTAGAGAAATTTCCTCTAGTAGTCTCGTTTTATTTAAGTTTATTCCAATTAATTAATTAATTGTAAGCTCGAAAAATAATTGCTAAAACATAAAAAATACATTGTCAACACAGATGAGTTGGAGATTATTTTTTCATCATTGTTTAGCATTGTTTTGTTATAGAGTGGTGATAATATGAAGCCCAATGTAATTCCGATACTCAAATTATTCTCATTATGCGAAATTTCATAAAAAAAAATCCTGATTGCAGGTATTATCGAAGCCAATTAATTGCATGTGCCTAAAGTTAGCCATTGCTGTGGGTATAAAGCTTTGTTTACATATTGTACAAAGTACAATACATCCACAAATATATTAATTTCTGATCTAAAAATGTCTTTATCGAAAAAATTCCTTCGGTTAAAAGCCATTGGTCTTATTTATTTCGTCTGGTGATTCGTTTTGTAACCTATGGCAATTACTGTTCCTTTTAGAGGTCAATCCGTGTGAACACTTTTCTAAGGACGCGTTGATAATATCTAATGTATTAATCTGAGGCGATGAGAAAGTTTATAGGCACTCTCAAATGATAGACGCTCGTGAATTAATGAGAGGCGCTGTGATAATTGCTTGGCATATCCTTTGACATACGCCCGTTTATCAAATTGAGACGATCTTCTTTTTCTTGAGTCATCTTTCTATCTAGCTTAGAATTATCAAATGCTCTTGTTGACTTTGGTGTTCTCGGTACAAGATGCACGCGCAGCGTATTTTGTAAGCCTACTCATATTTTTAAAATAAAACTAAATAATTTAAAATAATTGTGTTTTAATTGAAAATCAAACAGACTTAAAAAAACGCACTAAAATTTAAAAAATAATACTTTTTCTAATCTTATCTAAACTTTCACTTTATGAAGTCGGCGCCAAATTAATAACTAAAACCAACAACTACCTTAAAATTACTAACTTGAACAATTGTTGGAATAAATAAAAGACTCAAACAGAAACATAGCTTTGGACAACGGGTACGCGATTATTCCTCTTGCGAGTTTCATTTTGAAGTGACTTGTGATTGAAAAAAAAAAAAAAACTAGGACATTATTCAAGCTTGTGTACTATAATTTATAAGTTGTAGTTAGTGGTTTGCTCTAGTTATTAATTTGACGCAAACTTCAAAAAGTGAAAATTTAAAGTAGGACAAAAAAAGTATTATTTATTTTTGATTGTTAGTGCCTTTTTTTTTACTAGTTCTCTTTTTAGGTTATTATTACTCATATAGTTTATTAAAACTGTTTTTATAAGATTGCAATATTGTTATTTACTATAAAATTATTTTAAATTAAAATATTTATTAGTTAAAATGATTAAATTTATTCTTTAAGTAGTCTAACATAAATCAATAATCTCCCTACCCTTCATGGCAACAAGACCTAAATTCGCCATTGTTAGCAATCCTACCACAGCAAAGCTGTTTAGCTTCATATACGTTGTCAGTAATACGTTTCTCTAGTCTTAATTATAAATCAACGGAATTTAGGACTGATTTTGTATATAGTATAAGGCGTAGATCCTAAAATAATACTGATTTGCCAGTGGGATGTAGGTCGGGGCTCCAATTATGGCTTGATGGTTATTCTTAGTACACGTTCCGATTGTACATATACATTAATTACGCTAATCAAATAGTTCTGAAATAAATATAATTTTAGAGGATGTGTACACATATTTGCGTGGAGGTAGAGTAGGAAAACATCCTCTCTACATCTAACCGGGATATAAAACCCGATATCTCCATCAGCGGCAATCGAATCAAACACGAGAGTGACGCGTTAGACCAATCGATCACCGATGTAGGTATCTTGAAACCTTCAATACTCCTAGACCATATCTGTAAATAATGGATAGACCAGATGAGTGCTCATATTCGGTTCATTAAATAAGACGAATAATATTATGACATCCATTTAATCTCAAATTATCATTCATCTTGGAGAATCTCAATTTCAATATTTACTCGTGAAGACTGATTATAATGACTTTTTCAATAAATAGGTCAAATTTACTAAATTAGAAAAAAATATTTAATAACTGAATTAATAAAAGTGTCCGCTTCTTAGACCAAAATATTGATGATATCTCAAAGCTACAAGAAAGCTATTAAAAAAAAGCATTTAAAATAATTAGCTTAAACTATTCTTCCTTATGATAATTTAATTTTTGAATTCTCGCCTAACTTTTAAAAACCTTAAATTTAACTTTGGTTTGAAATATTATTAAATTATTATAAGAAAATATGATCATTCAAAATCAAATCAATTGATGCTGCGCTCTACACAGACCTTTAACATGTTATATTCGTAGAGCGCCGGTGGCTCAGTAATAAATATTTAAAAAAAAGATAATTATGTTTATCTAGCAGCGTGTCTTACTACTGACACGGATTTGTACACAAATGTACTAATTATGCTAATTTAACTGGAATGAGGATGATAGAATTTAGAGGAGGTGTACCCGTATTTGCGGGGATGAATATATATATATATTATTTTTGAAAATATTAAAAAAAAAAACAGCCGCGTACATCCGACTAGATTCAAACCCTGAACTCTCGTCATCAGCAGGCCAGTCTATTGCAAGAGTGATGCATAGATTAGGCCATTAGACCACTGTTAATAAATATATTGTGTTTTAATTCAATTAATATTTCCTAATTGAATAATAGTTAATTTTAATATTTGTATATGTGGTCGAATCGTCTAAAACATCTCTCTCACTATTAATTGGAATTTCAATTAATGGGAATTGGATATCGATTCCCGGTTCAGTGTAGTGAATGGTGTTTTATCCCAAATGGATCGCTACTCTCCCTACTTGCAAACACGGGTACGTTTTTATTTTTAAATCTTCTCTCTCAATCCCTAATTCATTAGTGTAAATAGGTGTATAGCCGAACGGGCAGTAAAATAAACTGTACAAAAAAAAAAAAAGTCAATTAGACCTTTTAGAATGCTTAGTTATGTCCATTGCTCATAGAGAGACGCCATTCTTGGAACTGAGCGAAACATGCGGCAGTTATTGAAACTATGTGTACACTGGTCCGCTGGCTCGGCAGATAATCTTCACAAGACTTCTCTAGTGTGACTGAGTCTTTGTTTATAGTTTTTAATTTTTTACATTTTTATTTAATCTAATTTTTTTATCTAGATAAATATGTGAACAGTATACTGCTAAGGTCTAAGGCTTACATCCCTTATGATTTATTAGGTATTCATATTATATGATAAACTAAATTAAGAATAGAAAAATCACCATTCCCAGAATTCAATAAAACCCAGGTACACGGTGCATGTTTGTAATTAACATGTGTCCGGTGTTTTTAGGTATTGAAAAAGTAATAAAGTATTTTATAAGAGCAATTACTAACTAAATAACACAAATAATATTTTTTTAAGCATGGCGTATCCATCTTAAGTTATTTCAAAATGTCTATAAGAACGCAAAAATGTTTTATATGATGTCCCAAAATATATATATTTTTTGCAAAATTATTTAATATGTGCTCTAGAAATAAAATTTCAATGAAGTGAATAGATTTATAAATCCAAGGCTACTTTGCTTCTATGTAAGAATATTTAATTTTTTGTGTACACCATGTCTCACTATTCACCCGAACTACAGACATATTTTAAAGCGTTAAGGATGAGGATTATATAAACAAATTTAAATGTATCTGAATTTGCGTGAAGGACTAATTTAATCTAAGCTGAGAACAATGCTTTTTGTAAAAGAAAATATTTGAAGCTTTCTTTGGCTCTATAATCTTTAATTAATATAATTTTTTTTAAAGCATTAACCAAGGTTTTTTCATAAAAATCATCAAATTAATTTTTTTAATTGTTAAATTTTAAGTAATTTCCTGAGAACTAAAGCTGTGCTGGCGTTTTACCTGGAAAGATGACAGATTAAAATGTTGAGCTCAACAAATAAAAAGACCTTTGGGCCAATCAAACTTATAGGCCTACGTGCTACACATTGAGATAATTTCTGTCATATATTATTACCAATCTAGAAATTTAAGCATAGATAAGGCTAAGTATGGTTCAATTTAATTAGTGTTGCTAGTTATACCTTTTGACTAATATTATAAATATGATTCTTCAACAGCCTAAATAAACTGATAGCCAGTTAATTAAAGCCTGAGTTTATTTAGTGGTTGAATGGCTCAATCCATCACGCTCTAAATAGACTGGCCCACCAATAACGTGAGTTTCGGGGTGCGAATACCACCAGGTCTGTTAATATGTTACCACTACTGCGGAGCTAAAAATAGAAATTAATATAATCTGTATTTAATATAGATGCAATCAACCAGAAGAAATATTGCCAATTATATTTACAAACCTTACCGATGGGCATGGTATAAAGGTATCAGTCTCGTCTTGCCACGTTTGTTGGTGACGAGATTAGATTAGATTATTAGAGATTAGATTAATTACTATAATGTAAAAAAAACATACAAAAGTAAAAATTGAACTTCGCACAAAATTGATATGTTGTGTTTTCTGATAATTATACAGGCATAACATTGCCAACTGATTTGCTTTAATTAATTTTTGTTTGATTTTTGAGTGACTGGCTTTGTGGTTTAGTGGTCAGAGTTCCTGGCTACAGATCCAGAGGTCCCGGGTTCGATCCCCAGTCCTTTCATATTTTTAATTGAAGCAGTGGTTCTGGAACGGGATCAACTCAGCCTCGTGAGGACAAAATGAGGAGCTACTTGCATAAATAAGTGGTAGCTCGAAAAAACTGAGATTACTGGCGGGAGGTTTTTTCCTGCTAAACGTATGACACCACAAAGGTTGGCACTATCATCACCAACAGACGGTGGCTATTCAGTTGGTATAACTCGATTTAAACTGACATAATGAAGTTTTATTTTTGTGAAATATTTTTTTCCCTTCCAAGCTATCCACATTTTTGCTACTGTTGGATTTATTAGAGTAAGGTAGTATGTAGATTAAATGTACCCATCTTTGGGTGAAGTAATAGTGAGAAATTTTTAAAAACACATTCAGTACATCCAGCTGAGATTTAAACCCCGATCTTCTTGCAAATGGCAAATAAACTAGATGAGCTTGACATTTTATCCCCATGACCACAGATGCGGCTGTGTAAAGCGTTGAGCCTACTAATGCAGACAACATAAATGAAGAACATGGGACTAATTGTATTGAAAATTATAACTATTTTTAATCTCAGAAGGTCAATTATAGCTCATACTTTTAGGTGGATAGATACCTAAGGTTGCTACCTATGTCAGTGAGAAAGTATCAATCACTTGTCACGCCACACAGATTTAAATATAACGGGTCTGCGTCATTTTATGAATATTCTATATTATCTATCAGCTTACACCCCCTTTCAACCTTCACTACAACCACCCTTTATCCTATCAATAAGAAAGAGGATGAAAAAAAACTACAAAACTTTTCATCTCAAGGTGAACAGAAAAGCTCACTGCTAGTTTACAAATATCTCAAAAAAAATTGTTGTGATCTTAACAAAAAATTACTTTGTGTGTTAGAGGGAGGTTAAATCTAGAGCTCTTGATCATCAAGTCTAGTCTCATAGCTCTGATAAGTATTCTTAATAAGAAATTGAAAATGAGATGTTACATTATCACACATTTCTTAAATATTATTTATAAAACTCAAAATATAAAATGATTAAGGAAAAATTGTTCTGTTGGAATTTTTTGACTTTATTTCGGCATGAACAAATTTTGAAATAATACACCATATAATTAAATAATTAAATATTGTTTAGAGCTGAACATCTGCATGGAAATATATCTCTTATTGAGGCGGCCACCTTAAATGTTTCTATTAATGCATATTTTTTTAGTACAACGTCTTACCACCCGGTTGGTTTATACACTTGTGTACTAATTATTCTATGAGGGATGAGGAAGGTTGTATTTAGGGGTAGTGTACCCGTATTTGCGTACATTCGACCGAGATTCAAGCCCTGATCTCCCCGTCATCAGCAGGCTAGTTTATTGAGAGAGTCACCCCTTAGATGATGTGGCCATCAAAGCGAGTATTATATTAATGTTAGTTAAAAGTGTGCTTGATTAGTTACAAATTATTTATTTGTGATCAACATCGACTAAACTTAATGTTATCATTTTTATTATATTGATATCTATTAAAAGAAACAGCTTCAGCTCATTTGACTTGATTAATGCGTATATGTATGTATATTGTTATCATATTATATATATGTATGTATATATAAGTAACGTGTCTTATAACACGTCCGGACTATCCGCCTATTCACACTTATGGGGTAGGATGAGGAAGGTAGATATTAATGATAATGTACCCGCGTTAGCGTGGAAGGAAAGGTGGAAACCATTTTAAAAAAACCACCTTCATTCACTCAACCCAGGTTCGAGATCCTATCTCAATATCATTGATATAACATTATATTGCGAAAGTTACGCCTTATACCATGTGATCACCGAGGTATAACTTGAAAAATAAAAAAAGTTGATTTAATTTTGTAATTTTAAAATACTGTCGTTCCTTGCATGTTCCTCATATATATAAAATCAAATGTTATTTGAGTATAATAATTACTAAATAATTTTTTAGTTTATTAAGGAAATAACATTAATCTATGCGTATACATCAACGGGTAGTAAGACGCGGTGCTAATAGTAACATTAATTTTATCGACAAAATAAAAAACTCTGAAAACTATAAGTTTTTTGTTTGCAAAGGTTTAGCAGTTAAATCTTGTTATATATATTTTTTTCCCTAAACCAAATTGCCAACATTTTAACGACCATAACGTCAAATTCATTTTATTGTTGTTTGTTGCTATATGGTTTTTAATAACAAAGAAGCAAGCTACTATTTTAAAGACGATGTTTTTCCCCCGAGGTCCCTTAATGTAGACTAAAACGTAGAGTATACAAAACACTTTAAAGCCAAAGAGTTTATTATTACATCACTAACTCTTATTTTTGTTTTGTTTTTTCTAGCACCACGTTCTACCACCCTTTTGGGTTGAACGCTTGTATACTATTGACGCTAATGGGCTAAATATGAGTAAGGTTTAATTTTTATAGGAAAAGTACACGCATTTTCGTGGAGTTAGATGGGAAACACATTTTGGAAAAACCATACTCAGTACACCCGACTGGAATTCGAACCCCGATCTCCCCTTCTCAACAGTCTAAGTTTATTGCGTGAATGACGCTTTATACTTGTGGCTTTCAACCTTTGTTGCACCTTGCATCCATTTAACCACTTGTCAGAATATAATTTTCCTCTTGAAGATTTTCTGACTTAAAAGTTGTATTATGAATAATTTGTGCATAATAATGAAAATCTTTTTCTTTTTTTCCAATTGTATGTGGGTTTTTTTCTTTGCTATCTCCTAAGCTATGACATTAGAAATCTGATCTTCTGACCTCGATGGTCGTGGAGTAAAGTGCTCACCTCAGGGATCGATGTTCCTGGGTTCAAACTTATCCACAGTCGACGGATTTTTCTTGACTGATAAAAACCTGTAGCACAACTTTCTTTGGAGGAGAAGTATAGTCGTAGGTCCCATATCGATTGTGGTATGTAAAACAACAATGAATAATACCTTTCCCGACAATTTTGGTAGGTTTTTTCACTCTTTCTCAAATAAATTATTATCAGAACGTTCAGCAAGTGCACGTTAAATACTTCAAGTAAATAAATGAAAATATAACATAAATGTTTCAGCATCCTTATGATCCGTTTTTTCGAATAACCTGTTGAATAAAGATTTAATTTTTTTAGAATATTTTCGTGACTTAAAAAAAGCTTTTGTCCTATTCCTTGTGTTGAGGATGATAATTTTGCAAATGCTGTTTCACCCTATTTGGTTTCATAGAATCATTTGAAAATGCTTTGTTAGAAATAACACATTGAAACCTTTCCTGTTTATTGATACTGAATATATGAATCGTAGAAGTATTTTTTTTTTCACTTTTGACGCTCATGATGGGCTACAAAATATGTGAATATAAAGACAAAACAAAAAATCAAACATAATTAGGGTGTGCTAAGTCCACTTTTTCAATTCGAAGCGAACTCGAATCAAATATATTAATATTCTCTTAAACGAATTGAGGTTTGAATATTTTTGTGCGTTTTTTTTACACTAGAAAAATATATTATATTGTTGTTTATAAAACTTTATGTAGGCTATTGAAATTACTTAGGAAATGTTTTATTGTACTTTTTGTTACAAGGATTTCATTTTAATCTAATAAATCAAGTTATGTTACAACTTACAATTCAATGTCTTAATATTTTTTTCCAAATAAATATTGTTTTACTCTTATATTGCATATAAATGGAAATAATTGCCATAAAGCGAGTATTTCAGCTGAAAATATTATATTTACGAAGCTTCTAGGGCGAAATTATTTTCGAAGGAAAGTCGAAGTTGGCATTTGTTTTGAAGTTTCTAAGCGAGGTTGAAGCTTCTCATACCCCAAAACATAATCATAAATGGAATATTCACACGAATAAAATGGAAAGATCTATCTTTACTTTTTATTTAATCTGTGATATACAATAAAACAGTTTGATACTATGGTTTAATTGTCAGAGTTCCTGGTAACTGATCTGGAGGTCTCTAGTTCGATCCTTGGTGCTTCCATAATTTATCTGTGGACCAGAGAGTTTGGGACGGCGGATCCGGACAACTGGGTGCCGCCAACTGGGTGCCAGGAGACTGGGCGCCAAATGCAATCCCACTTTTTTTCTGTAAAACATGTTTTCACTTTTTTCTAGCAAAATGCAATGCACTTTTTTTTCTTTTTAATTAAAAAGTGATGAGTAAAAGCAAAAGATGCACTTTTTGATTATGAGTAACATATATTTTATTTAAATGTTCATTGTCTTGTATTAATGCATTGCAATAGCTAGGTTAGGTTAGGTTAGGTTAGGATAACTTTATAAATATGAATTAAGTTTCCTATACTACGATTTTTCAAACAACTTCAAAAATGAATATTTAAGTAATTGAAAAATATATGATGTTGCGCTGAAAAATATGATTAGCTAAAAAAAAAAGATCATTTTTAGTTTTTACCCATAATTTTTTAATTTTAATTGATGAATATATGAAAAAAAAATTGCATTTTTTTATATTCTAAAAAAAAGTCCATTACATTATAATAGAAAAAAGTTAATTAAAAAATAAAATAATTTTTTTTTTAACGTCCAGTTGTCCTGGCGCCCAGTTTGCGTGCACCCAGTTGACCGCGCCCGGTTGGTGGAGCCCAGTTGTCTAGGCACCCAGTTCACGCGTGCCCGGTTGGCGGCGCCCAGTTGTCTGTCACCCAGTTCACGCGTGCCCGGTTGCGGCGCATGTCCTGGCACCAGTTCCGCGTGCCGTTGCATCGCCCAGTTTCCTAGACCTGGGACTGGGTCAAACTCAGCCTCGTGATGACAAATGAGATAATTAAATAAAAAAGTACCATCACTCATTTATAAACCTGAGAGTAATTACCGAAGGGCTCGTGCTAACCACATGACATCCTCTTTCCGTAAATGTTGGCACTATCATCTCTAACGTCGGCTGCCACTCAGTCGGTATAGTTCCTTTAAGGACTCACACCATAAAGTTGTTTTTAATACAATAAGGTATGATGTCCTGTTGATTATGTCAAGTCTATAGAATTGAAGTTCGTAGAAAAATAACATTATTTAGACATTTTGGGAATGCCAGGTCGCCACCGTGGTTCGGATTCCACGTTAAACTGTAGGTCCTTCATTTCATCTCACAATCACCCTACCATTACACATTAGCGTAAGTGTGTATAACCCGAACGGGTAGTAAGACGCGGTGCTAATAATAATAATAGACATTTTGATTCTGTGATTTTAACTCCCCAACTTGTACAATAAAACTACCCCGGTTGAGAGCCCTTCAGCAACCGAAGTGTTTCCTACCGCTGGTTGACCTTGACCTATTGATACACTTGACCTAGATTTGACAGGATACTCTTTACAACCCTCGAGGAGGGTGGAAGCTTAACGTGACCAATACACTTTATCTTATTCATCAGTCAAATAATTATTTTTAAACTTCTTACTATGAATTGCATTTTGTTTCATTATGTTATTTAACATACGTTTTCCAAACAAACAAATTTTATCCGACCACTGAAAGTATTACGCCGTCATAATTAAGATAAAAAATATTCATTCTATAAAAATATATAATTAAATGATCAAATAGCTTAAGCTATTATTTGTGCTTTTTATTTAAGAACTCTCCATTTAGATATCATATTCTGGAAATTAAAAAATGACATCTGAACACGAAAATCGAACCCAGGACCTTTTGGCTTAGTACGCCAATGCTCTTAACACTGAGCTATCCAGGATATGCCAACTATCGAGTCGAAGGTGACTGCCTTATCTGATAGCTCGATATCTTAATAAAATCACACATTTGTAGCCGACGATTTCCGCACGTCCATCATAGACTCTGCCTTAAAATATCCATGAAGAATTACCCTGAGCACGGGGCGATTCCTGGATAGCTCAGTGGTAAGAGCATTTGCGTACTAATCAAAGGTCCCAGGTTCAATTCCCGTGTCCAGGTGTCATTTTTCAATTTTCAGAATACGATATAATTAATTGTTTGACGCCGTCTTTGATGAAATATTTGCTATTTGCATTACTTCTCATTTCTTTAAAAGCGTGAGCAATATAGTGAAAAATATTAATTTACAGATGTTTACAATAAGAACTTAAAACTGAAGAAATTAAATTAAATAAAAAAAATTAAAATAGAGCGACAACTTTTAAAACGTTCCTCCATTAATTAGTAAGAAAAATACACTTTAAAAATATTTACCTGTGGAGTCATACCAGAAAACTTTATATTGTACGGCTACATTTTAAACTTATTTTGTATTTAAAATGCTTGGTGACCTGGTGGTCTAGGGGTAAGGTGTCAGACTTCTGTGCTGGCGGCCGGGGTTCATCCTCGGTCCCGGCACAGATTTATCTGATTACCAAACCCTTCCTTCACCTCTGACAAGATATCTTGTGAATGTGGGGAATGCCAGGCCATCCACCGTTGTTCGGATTCCACGTTAAACTGTAGGTCCTTCATTTCACTCACAATCACCCTACCATTACACATTAGCGTAAGTGCGTATAACCCGACGGGTAGCAAGACGCGGTGTAAAAAAATAATAATAATAATAATAATAATATATTTAAAATGTCACATGTTATTTGATAAAAACCTAGCGTATGGTCTATGATGTGAAATATTTTATTACAAATTTATAAAATATATTATTTTATACTTTATACGTTTTCAAATCCAAGATATTATATAAAATAAATATGATTATTTAATACCATCATTCGGCTTACTACAGACTAGATTAATCTGTAGTAAGTCATAATACACGAAATAATTAATTAAATGTATTATATTTAACTTCTATGTTGTTATAACTGACTTCCAAAATATCCAAACTAAATAAATATTTTTTATAACTTAAAGAAAGAGCCATACAAAATATTAGTTTAGAAATAAAAAGTTTCACTTTATAACAACGGGTGACCTCGCGGTCTAGGGTTAAGGTGTCGGACTTCTGTGCTGGGGTCCAGGGTTCAATCCTCGGTCCCGGACAAATTTATCTGATTACCAAACCCTTCCTTCACCTCTGACAAGACAACTTGTGAATGTGGGGAATGCCAGGCCTCCACCGTGGTTAGGATTCCACGCTAAACTGTAGGTCCTCCATTTCATCTCACAATCACCCTACCATTACACATTAGCGTAAGTGCGTATATCCCAAACGGGTAGTAAGATGTGGTGCTATATAATAATAATAATAATAATAATATAATAATAATAATAATAATAATAATAATAATATAATATAATATAAACACGCATGAACGACCACGAAAACGGTTTGTATGAAGATATCAACCACTATTGTTTCGGCTGTTTCACCATATTAATTTATGAAGAAAATGCAACATTTTAGAAGATGTGGTTTGTAAAACATTTTTAAGTGAACCATAGACGCCGCTTACACAAAATAAGAAACATACAAAGCGTTATTTTCGTAAGTTCATGTTTAATAATTTAAAAAACGGTTAAAAGAAAAAGTAATTATAAACATATTGTTTTGAAAAACATATTGAAATGTAATAAGAAAACAATTTTTAAATATAATCATAGAATTCAATGTGGAACAGAGTTGAAATTTGGAATTTAATGTAAATTCCAAAGATCAACTAGAGTAAGATATGGACCTTAGATTGAGCAAAAAATTGATTGAAATTAGGAAATCTACTAAATATGCATCATAATATGAAAGTGTTAAGAACACATTAAATTAATACAATTCACACACAAACACACACATATGTGAAGATTGGCGTAAACATACTCTAGTTAGGAATTTGGAATTTACATTAAATTCCAAATTTCAACTCTGTTCCACATTGAATTCTATGATTATATTTAACATATTGTTTGCTGTGAAGATTTTGACTGAAAAAATTAACATCAAACTATGGGCTTACAGATCATATGGATACATGTTAACTTTTGGTAACATTTCCTAACTGTTACCGCCTTTCCTACCGTAAATGGTGCATACTTTTACACACCCCATATACCTTGAAAGGTAGCAGCATTACCTTGACGTATTATACCAAGTCCCTATCGAATAAACTATACCATAGTGAAATAATGCAAGTTAAGATTACTGCCTTACAAAGTGGACGAAGGCTACGTCAAGTCATGTGATCTACAGTTATTACTTTTGATAAATATTAAGAATATTGGTAAAATAGCTCATAATACCTGCTTCAGTGGACGCATTGTTTAAGGCATCACCCTGTGTGATACTAGACGCGTATGATAGGGATATTGGGGTTATAATCATGACGGGGTGTACTGAGGGTGGTTTACCACCTAATTCAACCCTCATCCCTAACTCAATATTGTACTTAGGAAATACGCGTTTATTCTGAATAACTAATAAATCGTGGTGCTAAAAACACTTATAATATAGTAACATTGTATTATTTTGGAAGATAAAAATACATTTTTATTTAAAAAAAAATGTATTACCAAACACTCGTCCTGTAAACGAAGTGTACATGTTTCCAACGCTGTTTTCTTGTTATGTATTACACCACATTTTTGTTCCCTTACATCCTACAAAAGTTTTAGTTTCCCATATTACCCATACTGCTTCAGTCGAAATTGGTATCTTCTTGTAGTAATTTGAGTGTTCCTAAAACATGCCCTTAAGATGGGGGATACTTCTCTAATGAAAGTTTCTAAAGTTAAAATGACTTTTGTGAATTTGTTAGAATGGCGCAATGTGCATCCTTGTAAAACACTAGAAACGCGAGATTACCAAACAAGGCAAAAAAAAATCCGGAACGACCACTGAAACTTGGCAAGCTTCAATCCGACGGCAGAAATGACTGTTACTAAAACCCGTCTCGGTGGCGCGGTTAGCTAAGGCGCTTATCTCGTGTTGATAAAGACTGCTGAGGATGGGGTGATCGAGGTTCGAATCGTGCTAGGGTGCAATGGGGATGGTTTTTCCTAAATGATTTTCCAATCTCCCTCCACGCAAATGTGGGTTCATTTCTTCTAATTCAACTTGCACAATTACTAACCAATTAGCGTAATTAGTACTTAAGCGTATAACTTGAATGGATAGTAAGACGCAGTGATATGTAATAAATACTATTACTTAAGATTGTCGCCACATGGTACAAGCATAGTCAACGAGAGTGGGTAATCTATCTTGAGGGGGAGAGACGAAAAACCTTGCTGCTAGTATTATTACTTTTATTAATATTTTTATAAACAATAGTCTTGTGAGATACAATTCTTTTAAACCCTCGTGATACTCACTTAGCACCGCGTCTTACTACCCGTTAGGATAATACGCTTAAGTACTAAAACACTAATGGGTTCAAGAATTGGGAAGGTTGAATATAAGGAAGGGAACCCGCATTTTCATGGATGGAGAGTGGAAAACATTTAGAAAAAACCATACCCAGTTAACCTAAGTGAGATTCGAACCTCAATCTGCTCATCTTCGGCAGACTAGCTCAACACGAAACTATCGCGTTAGCTAACTACGCCATCGAGGTGGGTGAAACCTTGTGAAATAACCTACAAACACACAGATACATATAATTAGTTTTACAATTTTTTAAATATGTATTTAGGTTTTAACGTGCACTTTATGAACCGAATGTTTATATCAAGACACAACTCATAACAGTCACAACACCAGCACCCAGCCATTAATTCATCACTGTGAAAGGGTTAACCCACATTTCACCAAGGATACATTTTTTGACCATGCCAGTAATTGAACTAAGGACCCTGAACTCAGTAGAAAGACAGGATACTGATTGAGCTAAGGTGTTGGACTATACCTAGTTAATTAATCTGACTAGCCTTGAGTAAATTAACTAGAACTATTAAATTAAAT
Organism: Timema cristinae; assembly: GCA_039000515.1. NCBI lineage: Eukaryota > Metazoa > Arthropoda > Insecta > Phasmatodea > Timematidae > Timema > Timema cristinae. Next base: position 34,512,343 of record JBCFYV010000001.1, on the reverse strand, counting down.
AAACCATTAAAATTATGATACGTATCGACATTTTTTAATACAAAATTAATATGTATTCATAAAATACTAATAGCCTAAATCACACTAAGTATTGTTTCATGTTATAGATTTTACGATCTTAAGGGGATATTGAATGGTAAATTTTACCATTTTTAGTCATTATTTTAAATTTTATTTTATTGAAGTGCAATCTTTCTTAGATAAAATCATACCTCATACTTAACGGTTTTATGAAAATTACAAATTCCCATGAAAATTACTCTAAGACCATCCAGTGAAGAGGAAATCTTCAATTTTGATCATATCCCCACAACTATTTGAGATACGAAATAATTTACTGTTGTAGTAGTCTACAATTATAAATAAAAATATTTTAACATATAATGTATTTTTATAAAATCAATGGTTTCTGAGCTATAAGTAAACATATTTTTTTATGGAATACTTTGAAATATGACATTGATTGTTATGTTCTTTGGTGGACATAGATACTCCAATTTTCATGCAACATATTATATAATTATTATTTCATTTATGCTATTTGGTTGAGTATACCCACAACAAGGTATATATTTTAGTTTCACAAATCTTACAATTTTTTAATAAATGTTTATTTTATGATTAAAGTATATAAAGTTTGTGCACTGACTCCGTATTATTTATTTTAATATATTAATATTCTGTAAACAAAATTAATATCCTTCAGGAAAAATACAATCCATTTCAGTTCCGTCGGGCTGTTAGTAATATTTTAATGGTAAAATTTGATCCAAAACAATATAATCTTTTCCAATTGAACATAACTATTTAATGGAAAGCTCAAACTGGTTTATTTATGTTTGCAACAAGGCAAAATATTATTTTGTCTGATTCAGGTTTCCAAAATTACTTAATATTATATATATATATATATATTATTAATAGCACTAGTGTTGGTTATTAGTAAATTTATTATTTAAAATTAGATTAAATGTATTAAATTGAAATAATTCCTATATTAAATATTATTTTATTATTATTTATTATTATTATTATTTTGCAATTTATTTACTATTGGCACTTACAATAATAAAGAATAGTTAAATAAAAGATTGGTACCCATCCCTACCTCAGTAGTAATTCTAGGAATTCACTGGATCCGGAAATGGTACCCTTATTTATGATTGAGAGATTGTGTTAAGTACAGGCGTCGTATTTGTATGTTTACCTCACTCACACGCCGTCCCCTTACGGGTAGGCAATAAACTGTACATTAGCTAAAAATAAAAAAAATCAAATCCGTACTTAATGTGGAATGGAAGGAGACGTAAAGAAAGGTCAGTGTTCTTGCAGTTTTTATACAAAACTTTTTTTTTGCTAAGATAAATAAAATATTGCTCTAGTGCAGACATAAAGAGTTTAGTTTATTCAGGTGGTGATATAAACCGTTCTTGAATAGTCAACATGAGCATAGCAACATTAGATGACAAACATTTTAAACAGAAGGGGTAAAGTTGTCATTAAATTACAGGACACCCTCTATAGATATTCAAGGAATTTTGATGTAATAAAATGAAGAAAATTAAACTCTATGTTGTACTCGATAAATATTATACTTATTTTGCCCTCCCCCCAATTTTTTTTTTGCTATAAAACTTAAAAAAACCTTGGCTTTTTTCTGCATCCCCTTCCACCCCAACTTAATCTCTCCTCACTAACTCTTTACCACACTTTTCTATCCTTGCATATTCTGTTCGCTTCAACAACATTCATAAACCGAGTCATGCTCTTTTATTCTTAAAACTCTTAATCAGGGGCGGCTTAAGGTCCGAGCGTACTGGGCGGCTGACAAACAGAGCACTAACCTAATATAACGGAACCTGAAACGTGATAGTGAGTTGTTAAGCAAAACAATCGTTAACCTTTTGATAACAACATTAATTTTACGTATTGATTTATTTTTTGTAGTGAGTAAAATAAGATATAATTCCGTTCTTAAAAAGTTCGTTTACATTCTCCATTAAAAAAAATCGCATCACTATTTTTACTTTCTTTCTATCTTACAGGTAGAGAAAGTATGGTGATCGTCAAAAATATCCAACTCGAGATTTTGATGAATCTTGACGTTTCATGACTCCATGAATCCGAAAAAGTGGTTTTTGAATTTCCGTCTGTCTGTTTGTACCTCCAACTAGAGCCTAAACTATTTTACCGATTGAGCTAAAACTTGGTATCTAGGGTTTTCATAGGGTTGTCCTGAGGGGTATTTGGAATTGAATATCTACCCCTAAAATTAAGGGTAGTTTACTGAAGGGCAAAAAGAGAAAAAATCGATTTCCTCAAAATCGGCTCTAACGACTTTGATTAAATTTCATTTATAAACATTAATAAATATTCTAAACAAATTGGCTACTCTCAATATTTCGGCAAAATGGCTTTAAGGGCTCCGGTCTGATGCGTAAATTAACATTTTTTTATAATATCTCCGAAACTATTTGAGATATGAATTTACTTAGCATTACAAATATGTATATATATTTTTAATACAAATATTTTATTCGAAACATATTTTTATAAAATCAATAACTTTCAATCTATACGCAATTATATATATATTTTGTTTATATTATTAAAATTATAGGTCAAATCTTCGGTCCTGTTTTCAAGTTTTATTACTTCCTATTAATTTGATTTTATCTTTACACAAGCAACAACAAATAGTCAAAAACTAGTATTCACTATAGTTAATATTGCACTTTCACATTCTTTCATTAGTTATTGATTCCTTAGATTTCTTTCTACTTCCCTTTATTCATCTCTAGTAATACAATTTTCATAAATTGGCACATGTAAAGCAGATCCCAGTTTCCAAGCTGTCAGCAAATGGTTCAAATACCATTTTATTAAGGTCTTTAAAACATTTAACTGTTTGAAATGCTCTTAGGTGGACAAAGATGCGCCTCTTTTCTCAATTATTCTATATCATTGTATATTATTTTATTCGTGTTCTTATTTGGAGTGTTGATGATACAATGTACATTATTCCGTTCAGAAATATTACGAGTTTATATAAAGAGAGAGAAAGTCTGTGCGGTGCGCCGTACAATTTTTTTTCCCCCAGTAATCTCTTAAACCGTTAATTATAATCAAAGTAGGTGTTTACTATAGTAAAACATAAATAAGTGAATATTGACTTCAAAACCTATTCTTATAGTTTTATTTATATCTATATTTATTTATATTCCTAACCATTTTTGTACAATCTGTCAGTGAAACGGTTGGAGTATGATTACCATGTGTCGAGTTTCCCTTCAGATTATTTTCTTAATACCTCCAGGCTACGTTAGTCTTGAATTTGTTAGGTGTAGAGATTATTCTTCTACTTTCTTACTATCCCCCGATTATTTAGGGGTGCCCCTAAAACCATCCCTGCCCGGGCGCAAAATATACCTTGGGCCATCCCTGCCCTTAATGTATATTTAGCTAACTTAATAAATATCAGAACTAAGAAATACCCCCAAAGCTGAAAGTATCAACCTTAATTTTATTATTACGTTAGACATTAAGAGATATTAATGACTTACTCTAAAAGGTAAAGAGTGTGCTATTTTAAAGAAGATATGAATATTCATCAGGATGAAAAGAAGATGAGAAATCCACAGTAATGTTTTACAAATGTGTGGAGAGGGAGGGGTACCCATTGAATCTAGCCAGGAATCGATCCCGGACTCCCCCATCAACGATAATAAAGTACAGGGTAATTGTAACGTTTCGGACTTCCTGGTTACCAGTACGGATCAAAAGAGAAGAAGGTGTGTGTAAATGAATATATGTCGGTAACAGGCTCAAATTGTTTGATAGCACATAGTTGCGTAGTAAGCCCTTGTTGCACCAAGCTCCACAGCAAATGTCACTGGATATACCGAGAGAGCACAGGCAGCAAGGGACTTAGTTTGGAGAGGCTAGGACCACAAATCTCTGCTAAGCTAGTTGACATCATCAGTCCCAGAGGAGTACATAGCAACACAACGACATCGACCATGAGTGGGCACACTTAGATGGTTGTCAGGTGGGTTTCTGTCAGCAGGGGGCAGTTAGGTTCACGTTGGAAAAAGGGCTATAATATAGCATCAGGGTGTTAAAAAAAATATTTCTCTGATGGTTAGTATATCCGTGTATAATATATGTTTGGATGTATTTGTCTTGCTCTTAAATTCTTATACAATAGAGTATTTTTCTAGTTGACAATACTTCAGCTTATACAAGTGAGTATTTCTCTCGTTGATAATAGATCAGCTTATACAAGTGAGTATTTTTCTAGTTGATAATAATTCAGCTTATACAAGAGAGTATTTCTCTCACTGATAATAGATTAGCTTATACAAGTGAGTATTTTTCTAGTTGATAATACTTTAGCATATAGAAGTGAGTATTTCTCTCACTGATAATAGATCAGCTTATACAATAGAGTATTTTTCTAGTTGATAATACTTCAGCTTATACAAGTGAGTATTTCTCTCACTGATAATAGATTAGCTTATACAAGTGAGTATTTTTCTAGTTGACAATACTTCAGCTTATACAAGTGAGTATTTCTATCGTTGTTAATAGACCAGCTTATACAAGTGAGTATTTTTCTAGTTGATAATACTTCAGCTTATACAAGTGAGTATTTCTCTCGTTGATAATAGATCAGCTTATACAATAGAGTATTTTTCTAGTTGATAATACTTCAGCTTATACAAGTGAGTATTTCTCTCGTTGATAATAGATCAGCTTATACAAGTGAGTATTTTTCTAGTTGATAATACTTCAGCTTATACAAGTGAGTATTTCTCTCACTGATAATAGATTAGCTTATACAAGTGAGTATTTTTCTAGTTGACAATACTTCAGCTTATACAAGTGAGTATTTCTATCGTTGTTAATAGACCAGCTTATACAAGTGAGTATTTTTCTAGTTGATAATACTTCAGCTTATACAAGTGAGTATTTCTCTCGTTGATAATAGATCAGCTTATACAAGTGAGTATTTTTCTAGTTGATAATACTTCAGCTTATACAAGAGAGTATTTCTCTCACTGATAATAGATTAGCTTATACAAGTGAGTATTTTTCTAGTTGATAATACTTTAGCATATAGAAGTGAGTATTTCTCTCACTGATAATAGATCAGCTTATACAATAGAGTATTTTTCTAGTTGATAATACTTCAGCTTATACAAGTGAGTATTTCTCTCACTGATAATAGATTAGCTTATACAAGTGAGTATTTTTCTAGTTGACAATACTTCAGCTTATACAAGTGAGTATTTCTATCGTTGTTAATAGACCAGCTTATACAAGTGAGTATTTTTCTAGTTGATAATACTTCAGCTTATACAAGTGAGTATTTCTCTCGTTGATAATAGATCAGCTTATACAATAGAGTATTTTTCTAGTTGATAATACTTCAGCTTATACAAGTGAGTATTTCTCTCGTTGATAATAGATCAGCTTATACAAGTGAGTATTTTTCTAGTTGATAATACTTCAGCTTATACAAGTGAGTATTTCTCTCACTGATAATAGATTAGCTTATACAAGTGAGTATTTTTCTAGTTGACAATACTTCAGCTTATACAAGTGAGTATTTCTATCGTTGTTAATAGACCAGCTTATACAAGTGAGTATTTTTCTAGTTGATAATACTTCAGCTTATACAAGTGAGTATTTCTCTCGTTGATAATAGATCAGCTTATACAAGTGAGTATTTTTCTAGTTGATAATACTTCAGCTTATACAAGAGAGTATTTCTCTCACTGATAATAGATTAGCTTATACAAGTGAGTATTTTTCTAGTTGATAATACTTTAGCATATAGAAGTGAGTATTTCTCTCACTGATAATAGATCAGCTTATACAATAGAGTATTTTTCTAGTTGATAATACTTCAGCTTATACAAGTGAGTATTTCTCTCACTGATAATAGATTAGCTTATACAAGTGAGTATTTTTTAGTTGACAATACTTCAGCTTATACAAGTGAGTATTTCTATCGTTGTTAATAGACCAGCTTATACAAGTGAGTATTTTTCTAGTTGATAATACTTCAGCTTATACAAGTGAGTATTTCTCTCGTTGATAATAGATCAGCTTATACAATAGAGTATTTTTCTAGTTGATAATACTTCAGCTTATACAAGTGAGTATTTCTCTCACTGATAATAGATTAGCTTATACAAGTGAGTATTTTTCTAGTTGATAATACTTTAGCATATAGAAGTGAGTATTTCTCTCACTGATAATAGATCAGCTTATACAATAGAGTATTTTTCTAGTTGATAATACTTCAGCTTATACAAGTGAGTATTTCTCTCGTTGATAATAGATTAGCTTATACAAGTGAGTATTTTTCTAGTTGACAATACTTCAGCTTATACAAGTGAGTATTTTTCTAGTTGATAATACTTTAGCATATAGAAGTGAGTATTTCTCTCACTGATAATAGATCAGCTTATACAATAGAGTATTTTTCTAGTTGATAATACTTCAGCTTATACAAGTGAGTATTTCTCTCGTTGATAATAGATTAGCTTATACAAGTGAGTATTTTTCTAGTTGACAATACTTCAGCTTATACAAGTGAGTATTTTTCTAGTTGATAATACTTTAGCATATAGAAGTGAGTATTTCTCTCACTGATAATAGATCAGCTTATACAATAGAGTATTTTTCTAGTTGATAATACTTCAGCTTATACAAGTGAGTATTTCTCTCACTGATAATAGATTAGCTTATACAAGTGAGTATTTTTCTAGTTGACAATACTTCAGCTTATACAAGTGAGTATTTCTATCGTTGTTAATAGACCAGCTTATACAAGTGAGTATTTTTCTAGTTGATAATACTTCAGCTTATACAAGTGAGTATTTCTCTCGTTGATAATAGATCAGCTTATACAATAGAGTATTTTTCTAGTTGATAATACTTCAGCTTATACAAGTGAGTATTTCTCTCACTGATAATAGATTAGCTTATACAAGTGAGTATTTTTCTAGTTGATAATACTTTAGCATATAGAAGTGAGTATTTCTCTCACTGATAATAGATCAGCTTATACAATAGAGTATTTTTCTAGTTGATAATACTTCAGCTTATACAAGTGAGTATTTCTCTCGTTGATAATAGATTAGCTTATACAAGTGAGTATTTTTCTAGTTGATAATACTTTAGCATATAGAAGTGAGTATTTCTCTCACTGATAATAGATCAGCTTATACAATAGAGTATTTTTCTAGTTGATAATACTTCAGCTTATACAAGTGAGTATTTCTCTCACTGATAATAGATTAGCTTATACAAGTGAGTATTTTTCTAGTTGACAATACTTCAGCTTATACAAGTGAGTATTTCTATCGTTGTTAATAGACAGCTTATACAAGTGAGTATTTTTCTAGTTGATAATACTTCAGCTTTACAAGTGAGTAATTCTCTTGCTGATAATACGTCGGTGAATATGTGTGAATATTTGTGTTGTTGGTGATTCATCGGATATCTCTATGTAGTTTTTTTAAACATCAGTGCATTCATGTGAATTATATTCTGGTTATTTATTTATTAGTGTAAATTTCTATTACATAGTTAGATTTAACTCTAAAGCTACTAATTGCTCAAATCAAGGAAACAGAAATGAGGATAGATAGATGAATTATTATTTCCTCATCAGCGTAGGGAGAGGTTAGAAAAATCCGAGTTATGAGCCTCAGTGTCACACAACCATTTCGATTTGAATACAGACCTTCTCTATCAATGGTTCTCAGCGCAGTGTAGGACCAACGCTTTACACCCTCACGATTATCTTCGTAAGTCGTTGATATGCTGTTCTTCCGAGTCATTTTAACATTTGCGGCTGGGTGACATGGTGGTCTAGGGGTAAGGTGTCAGACTTCTGTGCTAGGGGTCCGAAGTTCAATCCTCGGTCCCGGCACAGAATTATCTGATTGCCAAAACCCTTCATTCACCTCTGACAATACGGGAATTAAACACAACTTGTGAATGTGAGGAATGCCAGGCCTCCACCATGGTTCGGATCCCACGTTAAACTATGGGTCTCCATTTCATCTCACAATCACCCTACCATTACACATTAGCGTAAATGCGTACAACCCGAAAGGGTAGTAAGATGCGGTAATAATAATAATAATAATAAAAATAATAATCATATTTGTGGTGGTATTCAATTTTTAATCTTTTCTTGTAGTTGACTCCTAATTATTCATAAACTGCTTTCTGTCTCCCACGCTAGGTTTAGCTTTTGGACCTGACCTTTCCCCGACTTGAATCTCAGAGGTGTTATATCAAAATGAGCTACGTATTAAAAGCGTAAAGGATGAATTTGTGTACGTGCTTTGTAGTATACCAGAAACTCACAAGGTAGGTTCATCTAAATTGCACCATTGGCTCTAGTGTCCGAGTCCCATCTGGAAAAAACCGCCAACAACCCCTCAGCAGTGGTGAACTATAGAATTGAGGGTGACAGTCACTAATAAAGACAACATAATGTATATTTTTCAAAAACTACAAATATCGCGAATTACTTGAACTAGCCAGATATCAACCTAACATAGCCTAGCCACTATTGTAAAGAGTAAGAGAGCTGTTTACAATACATGTTTGCCATGTTTCCACATCATGAAGTTTTGGTTATTTTTTCTCTGTATGCTTTTGATACATGGTCTAAATGTTTTGATCCATATCTTAGTTCGTTTTTACTTTTTTTTTTTACCAGAATCGGTGGCCACATGTTCTAATGTGCTACTATTGCCGATGACGAGGAGATCGAGGTTTTAATCTCGGTTGGGTGTACTGAGGCTTGTTGTCCTAGATAGTTTTCCACTATTCCTATACAAAAATGTGAGTGCACTTCCTCTAAATATACCCTTTATAGTCTCTTAAGCTATTAGTATAATTAATACATAATCGTATAAACCGAACGGGTAGTAAGGCACGGTGATAAAAGAAATCAGACTTTTGTCTCTTGTGCGCTCTTGATGTTCGCCGATAAAAATGTTGTTTTGAATGTATAGCATTTGAAATCAGGCCTATCTTATCAAGAAACGTTTCTTGTTCACATCTCAAACGATGAGGACACGTGTTGACCATATATAAGACATTTGTTTTATATTCGGTTATACGCGTCATGCACAGGCTATTCACACATATGGGGTAGGACTAAAGAAGTAATAATTCATTAGAAGTGAACATATATTTGTATATAGAGACAGAGATAGAGGGAAAATTTATTTGATAAAAATCACCCTCAGTACATTTGATTGGAAACGAACTCCAACCTCCTCGTAACTGACAAATAATACCAAATGAATTTAACACCATACTTCAATTTCATTGATATAACTATTATTATATATTTATAATTTTAATGCCAATTAATCTAAACATTTGTATTTTTTTCGTAGCGTCTTAGTACTTGTTTGGGGTTTATGCATGAATTAACTATGATAATGGAATATTAATGCGTAATTTACAATTTTTTTTAGAGGAACTGTACCCGCGTTTGCTTATAGGAAGAATGTATAACCATTTAAGAATAAAATACCCTTAGTACACCTGACTGAGTTTCAAACCACGATCTCTCCATCACCGATAATTAACTTTAACACGAAAGGGACTTGAAAGCTCATATTACCACCGATACGGGGTTTTAATTATTACGATTGCAATAAAATTATATTATACTTTTTTGTTTACAATACATCAATATAATACCTATCTTCATAATTTTCATGAAGCTTGAAGTAATTAACTATTGATATCAAGCATTTCTCCTTGTTTGTGCCGAACACTTCGTTTATATTAAATATCTTTACTACACTTTTCTGTTCCAAAAATAGCTTTTAAGACACATCTTGGATAAAGAGGAAGATTTGGATAAGAGTTAAATATTAAAAGGATACATTATATTTCTCTAGTTAGAAATTCTTATTCATTGAACTGTAAATTTGGAAATGCAAAGTTACTTCAAGCGTATGATAATATGAAAATAAATTAAATGAGACATATTTTTTTGAGCGTTGAAATAAAATTAAAACAAATGATAAAAAGAATGACATTTCGTTTAAAATATATAAACTAAGTAATTTCTTAGATTGAAATAACTCTTTATAATTACTTATCTATTCTGTTATTGTGATTAGTTAGGATGTTAAAAAATAAGTATTTTTTAACAAAGTAGAATTGAAATATGTTATCAATAATTTTTTACTTTCATAATTTTTAAATAATATACAGCATAGTACATGATTTAATAGCCAATACAATAGTTGTACTGAATTGGTAACATTTAAATAAATTACAAAAAGCATCTTATATTGTTTCACTCTTTGATAAGAATCAAAATAATTAATTGTTAGAATAATAGATGAATAAGTTATTAACCGTATCAATTAAACAAGTAGCTGGTGGATTTTTGTCACTTCATTTAGATGAGGAGCTATAGTTAAAATATAGCTTACAGATTTGATTTTTTTTTCCTTTGTAAAAAATGCTGCAGGTCCATAAAATGTATCTTCCCCAATATTTTACAGCGCAATTCTGGGTCAATTAAACATTTTATGCTTATATCAACATTTATATTAATAATTCAATTTTCAATTATTCTTAAATGATAAAATATTTTTAGATTTCTGGATTTACATTTTAATAATACGTTTAACCAAACATGTTATTATATTTAATTGTATCTTACTTGAACAGTGTTTATATCCTAAATGCCAATTTTTAACAGTGGCAATCATATTCGATTAGAAATAAATTTTGGTGATAGATTTAATGTGATTGATGGGAATGTAAAAACAATTTTCTCATTTTCTAAAATTAAGTAGGAAATCAATGAAAAGTAATTGTTTTTTAATTAATCCTATTTTATTGCTTTGCTTTTAATGGCTCATTCATGTGGAAGCCCAATGGGTCCTATTGAGGGGAGTGTATAGGGTCTTTTAACCCCCATTGCAATTATTAGTGATTTGACTTTCTCATATCAAGAGAAAGTATATGATGGATTTTGTTAAAACATGACATCTGATGTTATAGGGCGATAACTACGTATATTTTATTTTATTGTGATCTTAACCATCAAATTAAGGGTTGTTTACTGATGAGTGATCTTTTTGAGTTCAAATTTTTTGAAAGTTTCTCTAACGTTTAAAATGTATGTATGGGGAGTATTTTTACATAAAAAATAAACCATTTGCTTGTTATTTGGAATAAAAATAGTTCAAAGTTTGTTTACAAACAACTTATTTTGTAAATTTGATATTTGTTGAAGATATTTGAATAATGTGGCTTAGAATTTATAATAAATGTTGTTTTTTGCGATTAATAAGATGATGTGTTTGTTTTTATGAGGTAGGATTACTTAAACTTACTAAAAACCTAATTTTGATAAATTTCTTCCAAGCTATAACACATAATGTGCGTTTTTTTTACCATTTATTTTATTCTTAGTCTTGTAAAATTCATATCGCCTACTTACCCGAATATTAAAAAAGCAATACAATTATTTAAAGAGGGATTCATTGTTAATTAGAATATCCTACTACTACTGAGATAATACTGAGATATTTCTTCGGAGAATGGCACTTCTGAATCTTCAAAACAACTAAAATAATACTCATTTATATTATTTTCTCTTTTGACTACTTTAAAAGTTGACTTTATTTGCTTGAGGGAGGCTGGATATAACTTTATAACCATATCCTTTAATCTTATAACTGAAATAGTTCAGGTGAAATGACTAGATATGAACTAGTCTCTATTTTCCATAAGTTTAAAAAATTATTAAAGCTAAAAATGTGTTTCTTAAATACAGTAGAGGAACATGTTTCTACATTTTTTAAATGAGATTTCTTGATGTCTGCAACTCACCTAAATATTCTGGTAGGTGAACCCTTAATTATAACTTATTTTCATGGGGTGAGGGGTCTCCGAATGTTACCATTAGTAAATGCCCTCCATATTCCCCCTACCTCCTCCTGTATGGCCCTAGATAACAACACTAGGGCTACTCACGCCTAATATACTCATATTATTATTATTATTATTATTATTATTATTAGACCCGCGTCTTACTACACGTTCGGATTATACGCACTTTACGCTAATTTGTAATGGTAGGGTGATTGTGAGCTGAAATGGAGGACCTACAGTTTAGCATGGAATCCGAACCACGGTGGAGGCTGGCATTCCTCACATTCACAAGATGTCTTGTCAGAGGTGAAGGTAGGGTTTGGTAATCAGTTAAATCTGTGCCGGGACCGGGGATTGAACCCCAGACCCCCAGCACAGAAGTCCAACACCTTACACCTAGACCACCAGGTCACCCTCACCATATTGGATGAGACTAGATTTCCTTGTACAGCACCCACTTTATTACATCGCAAAGGTATAATTTTCACCCCGACGATACTATTTTTTCTTGTTTTAGTATCATTTTTCAGGTTATACGCTTATGCACTAAATACACTATTAAGTTACGAATGAGTAAAGTTGAGCTTAGAGTAAGTGAACACGCATTTACCTGGAAGGAGAGTGGAAAACCATATAGTAATAACCCCTCTCAGTACACTTAACCGGGGCTTGAACCCCAATTTCCCTGTCATCAGCAGACTGGTATATTGTGCGAGTGACGCCTTAGACCATGAGGCCACTGAAGAAAGATACTACCGATATTACAATCAAAGCCTTACAGGTATTTGCTCATCCTTTAAGACAGTGGCTTTCAACATTTTTATTCCTGATGATACACTGGTCTTTGTGATGAGTCCTCGTTCAAGTTGGTGACACAGTAGACTCGTAGACACTTAACTCAGTTGAACAGAAAATTTGAACGCTTATATCCTCCATTTTATCTCGAACTATACTTTTGTATAAAAAACGATAAGTTCAAATCTCTCAATAAATTACTCAACCATTAGATTGGAAGTCATTAAATTATGTGGAAAATCGATACCCTAAAGCTTTCAAACATATTTCCTTATTTATTTGAATAAAATGAATGGAGCTATCTCTTTTTTATCAACAATAATACAACTTCGGAAATATATACCACCATTGGTCTAAATCAATACTCATTATAGGCCTCACCAATACTACCGGGTAGTTAGTTCTACTTTGGGTGTTTAAAGCCGTTATTTTGTCCACGGGTATAGTTTATACGTGTCAGTGTAATTTCCTTATGTTTGTTTATTCTGAGTGATTGATTATGCTCAACATATTTACGTAAGACTCTAAATAAACATTGTGTTGTATGTATTATGTATGGTGGTTCTGTGTAATATATAAGCATAAATTTCTTTAATTATCATCAAAACATTTTAAAGCCAAACAATATTTTTAAACCAATGTTTTGAAATAGTGGAAACTTTGTCAAAATACAAAGCCTATAAATGTTTAAAACACCATAGTTAATTAATAGGTAGATGGTTTTATCCAGGGGAAGATTTATGACTGTTTAAATAAAAGGAAGGACTCTAACATCTAGTTGGACCATTAATACTATAAATATAAACTTTAAAATACCATTTTTGTAGTAGTTATGGCATTTTATTCTCAAATCGGTCGTAAGCAACATAATCAAAAGTTAAAGTCAAATAAACTGATTTATATATCTTAAGTCATGAAACATTAATCAAACTTAAATAAAATACTCATATATTTACCCTTAATGCATAAAAGATTATGTTAATACAAATTTGTATGTGTTTTATTAATTTGAATAATACGTAGATCGCTTTAACAGTGTACTTACATGTTTAAAGATTATAATAAGTCATTAATAATATATATGCATAGATTAAAGGCTTAATAAGTTTATACAGATTTAAAAACCATCGCTTGATATTCGATCAAATTTTTAAATATTAAATAGTCCTGTAATTTTATGGGTTTTTGATTTTGTGACTTCATATATTTTGATGTTGTACTAATATATTTTTAAAACACCAACTACTTGTTTATTTTAAAGTTATTTAAGTCATGGTTATACACTATTTTATAACAATGTTTAAATAAATGAACATTATAAGAGTTTTAAGAGTCCACATAGTTTGAGATGAAAGAAAAACATAATAGAGAGTTTGACAGTTCATAAAATGATACTTTATATATTTTCAAAAGTTCGAGTGATGAAATAATTTTCATTAACAGTAGGTCTAAAAATATATGTTAAAATATAACTGACTTTTAATCGATCTCCTAAATATATACAATATATAATTTAACATGTATAATTATAGATGCACATGTAATTGAAATAATTACATTAATATTAATACCCGTTTTCAAACATTAATTTAGCCGTAATACTCAGTAAGTACATATTTATTAAGTTTGATGACAACTCAATGACATTTCTGTTGATACACACAAGGTTTTATTATTCTAAGGATATTTACCCTTCCATATATTAGAAATATAATTTTACTGTACAATACATCTACATTTTATAACGTCTGTCAGCAGTTTTGTATTTTTTTTATACATTTAACAGTGTTGAAATATTTATATTTTGTTGATAAGGTACAGATATTTTTGGGGATTTATTTAACTAACATCAGCTTTAAATTGTTTAACATTGTTTACATATATGACTAATTTGTTCTTACAATTTTCATTGTAGGATTAATTGTTACGTTTATTTTCCGTACTGTCAATGGATCTTATTTTAAACACAATTTTACACTTCTTATAACTATAGGTTTTTAGGAAAATTCGATTGAAGCATTTGTTGCCGAAAATTATTAAAACAAAATATGTGCTGGACATTGTCCATAATGTAATATTCATTGAGAGATCTCAATTAAATACACAACTAAACATTCTCAGTTTCAAAAATATTTGTGCTTTGTAATATGGTAAATTGTAGTCGTTAATTTAAAATGTCCTAAAATGAACTCACAATTGACTTTTATTTAATGCAGTCCTCACAGAAGTATGGAATTTCGTATAATGATATGAAACAGTTAAATATGTTCTTATATTTGTTTTTAAAGAGCTGTATATATGTAAATATGCTAAAATAATTATTATAATAACAATTAAATCTTTGAGTCTCCTGTCACATTTTAAAAGTTTATGGACTGTAAAACTTAAATCGTAGAAAGTTTGGTAGATAAAATTTTAAACCTAATAAATAAAAAAATCTTATATAAATAAACACATATTTTACACATAACGTTCGGGTTATTTACTAACTGATGACTAGAGTATGTTATGCCAATAGTATTTGTTTTTTAACACATATCCATCCACACGTCACACGAACACATGTTTTATATATATCATATAAACAATAAAAGAGATACTATCTCCTCTAGGAAAATTAAATATCAATTCATCACTTATATATTACGTTTTAAATATGAAATGCATAATAAGGGAGAAATGGATCTCTTCATGGTCAGTAAAAACATTACAATAGGAATCTCGTCTTATAACAAATTTTATTTTTCACAGATTAAATCTATTGTCTTTCATAATTAAATATTTACTTAATAGACTAGAATATTATGTATTTCGAGTTAATGCACTCATTAATAAATAAATAATAATAATGAAGACACACTGGACAGGAAGAAACGTAATTCATTTATTTAACATTTGTTAAAATACTTTTATCCCATAAGATTATGATGGGTCTAGTTTAGCAAAAATTAATGCTAATCAGTTTAAAACAAGCTCTTCAGTTTGAATCTGTATTGTTTATATATTCAAACAAATCTCGGATTAATTTTAATTTGCTTAGTTAATTAATTCGCTAAGGAGCACGTATATGTTTCCTAGCTGAAGACGATCTCCTCGTGGCATGACGTCATATACCTCTGGGCGATTCCCTCTCTTGCTCTGCACTGAAACAGAATTCGGCCATAGGTCACCTAGAATCTGAACCTTCGTTGTTGGGGTCACTGTCGTCTCCCGCAGAGTTGGGAGAGAACGTCTGCTGGAACTGTTGACTGTTATTACACGAGGGTGACCTGCCCTTCTCTGAACCTAGAACCCACGCGGCACCCTAACTGGGAGCCGTCGGAACCTCTTCTCCTGTTCCTGTCGCTGTGAGCCCTTCTGGATTTAGAGCAGAAACATCGGCAGATGATCCTCTTGAACGCGAATCGGAAGTCTTTACTGAAGAGCGCGTAGATGCAAGGGTTTATGGCAGAGTTGCAATAACCGAGCCAGAAGAGAATAGAGAAGACCAGAGGGTGAATACACGACACGCAGAACGCTCTTATCAAGTACATGGTGAAGAAAGGTAACCAGCAAACGATGAAACCACCCACGATTATACCGAGTGTCTTCGCCGCCTTTGTCTCCATGCGGAACCTCTTAACCTGGGCCTTGATGTTACGTTTACCCATTTTAGATATGAGTTTGGGTTTGTTTCCGGAGTTGACATCGTCTAAGGTCGGCGACGGGGACAGGTCTTTAGGTACGGTCACACTCAAAGAATCTTCAAGTTGATTCCCAGGCAAGGTAGAGTCAGTACTGCTACTTCTTCTCGCGACCCTCCGACCGTATGACCCGGCGAGTCGAGACCCCGTCACACGAAGATGGCAGTTGGGGTCTCGACTCCTGTACACGGCACTACTCGTGGCGTCGCGGCCTCCGTTTGACGGGGAGGAGTAGTGTACGGCGTACAGGGCGACCGAGCTAGGCGGTGAAGAAGAGAAAGAAGATTTTTTACTACTGTTAGGGGATGGGGATGTCGGCACTCCATTGTTGTTGGAGGGACATATGGCATCGCTGCTAGGGTAACTGACACTTATCTTAATCTTCTCGTGTGTGCGGCGAGTGGACGACCGGTTAAGCCTCGGGCATTCGGGTGACTTCCCGTTCGCGCTCGTCGTGCTGGAGACCCGCACGTGCTGCTCGTCGTCGTACTGTTATCGTTCGTGGCCACCGTACTGTTACTGGTGGTACTTCCCTGGCCGTGCTGCATCACGGACCCGCGTCCTCTGTGGATCCGCAGCGTTAGCCTCTGTTCGTCGAAACGGTTACCCAGGGCTCTGGTACTTTTCGTAGTCCTGAAACCTTGGTTGATGGCTCTGGTCGTCTGGACGGCGGCGCGGTATATCCTCCAGTAGAAGAAGAGCATGACGAGCATGGGTATGTAGAATGAGCCTAGGGCAGAATACACAACGTACCCTGCGTCGTTCGTCAACTCACATATCCAAGGGCATGGAGGAGGCTTTGTCGGGGACACGTGGTTAACGTAGGTGAGTTGAGGTTACTAGAGGTTACCACAGACGGATATAACACGACATTCGTACCGTTGAAAGTGTGTGTCGCCTCCATGGGTCCACGTATCCTGACGTTCCCGGACGCGTCGTTGTCTTCCAGGACTTTGGCGTCCTTCCATCCGACGAGAGGAGGGAAGCAGATGACGAAGCTCAACACCCATACGCCCGCGATGAGAAGTTTGGCGCGGGTTGAAGACATGATGCTGGGATAGGTGACGGGCCGGGTAACTGCCACGTAGCGGTCAAGGGAGATGGCGCACAGGTTCAAGATGGAGGCTGTACACATCCAAACGTCCACCGCTAACCAGATGGAACACCACACGTCTCCAAATATCCACACCTAGAATAAATAACACAAACAGATGTAGAATAAGTGGTACTACACGCTCAGACATACTATCTCCTATAATAATCAGCTATCAATCGACTGGTAGTTAAATAATCTTTGGATTAATTTTTAACATTAAAATAAAATTCTTTTGTGCCATTTAATATTTTAAATAAATCAACGATCAACAAACTATTCTCAAATTAATTATTTTCAGAACCATGTCTTGCTACTCGTTCAGGCTATATGATTTTGTACTAATTTGGCTAATTGTTTAGGTAGGTTATATTTAGAATAAATGTACCCAAATTTTCGTGGAGGTAGAGTGGAAAAGAGCTTTGGTAAAAACACCCTTAGTACACCCAACCGATATTCGAGCCTCCATTTCCACGTCATCGGCAGTCTAGTTTAATGTAAAAGTAGCACGTTATTACATGCGACCACCAAAGTTGGATCAAACTAATTATATTCTCAGATAAACAATTAGACTATACATTTTTAAGTAAAAGTTAAAATATTCCTCATAGATTAATTCTTAACATAATCGTTGGAACAATTTTCGAAAAAAATTAAAATTTCATTCTCCTTTATCTTACAACGAAACAAAATAAAAACAATAGTAATATTTTGACACCATATTCCATTAAGATGAACTTCCCAAAGCGTTACGACTCGTCTATTAGATAATTCAGAAGGTGGCGTGGTCGTATTGATTCGATACCAGGTAGTGGCACGCCATCGAAGGTAGCTCTCGTGAGTAACACGCAACTTTCTCGTAGCACTTATATTTATAGCCCTCCCCCCTCTCCGTTTACCCCCTCATATAGTCCTCCCACAAGATTACAGTACCCGGAACTCGCCATAGCTGGGCGAATTTATATTTATAATAGCCGCTACGGTTAAATAGAGCACGTGACTTCTTTCTAATAGGATGATTTAATATCAAATAAAGAACGTGTCACTTATAGGTCAGTATTTCACGATATTAAACTATACATTGATTTTCTCATGAATGGACATTTGGAACACCTATAAAAAATACAAACTTTTTGGTCAAACTTGATCATATTTTACCATGCTAATAGTATAATTTTAGAGTTGTTGATAATAATATATATAAAAAGTAAAACAATACGAAAAAGACCAGTTGTATTAATACGTTAAAGTAGATCTGATAGATTTTTCTATATTTCAGATAAGTCCTTTGTAAGAAAATTGGGATACAGCTTAGAGTCTGAAATAATATTCATACCAATTAATTTTAATCCAAATTTTAAGGAGAGGCATGGTGTTTTTAAGGGTCTTGAATCTATAGTAATCTATTATAAATAATGTTTTTTTATATACTGCGTTTTACTACCAGTTCGGACTATCTGATATTTACGACAGTGATATAAGTAGGGATAAGTAAAATGGGCTCCAAGTAAAGTGGGCTCATGCACTCATTTCTGACCTGCTTGTGACAGGGAGTTCAGGGCTCAAATCTTGGTCAGGTGTAATGAGGATAGTTTTTATTTTCCTAATTCCTATCTCATTGGTATTTTATTTAAAGCAGCACGTCCTACTACCCATTCGGCTTATATACATACATACATATACATACATACATTACATACATACTTCATTACATACACTACATACATACATACATACATACATACATACATAATACATACATACAATACATACATACATACATACATACATACATACATACATACATACATACATACATACATACATACTACATTACATACATACTACATACATACATACATACATACATACATACATACATACATACATACATACATACATACATTACATACATACATACATACATACATACATACATACATACATACATACATACATATACATACATACATACATACATACATACATACATACATACATACATACATACATACATACATACATACATACATACATACATACATACATACATACATACATACATACATACATACATACATACATAATACATACATAATCATACATACATACATACATACATACATACATACATACATACATACATACATACATACATACATACATACATACATACATACATACATACATACATACATACATACATACATACATACATACATACATACTACATACATACATACATACATACATACATACATACATACATACATACATACAACATACATACATACATACATACATACATACATACATACATACATACATACATACATACATCACATACATTCATACATACATACATACATACATACATACATACATACATACATACATACATACATACATACATACATACATACATACATACATACATACATACATACATACATACATACATACATACACTGCATACATCATACATGCATACATGCATAATGCATACATGCATAATGCATTACATATACAATATCATATATACATATATACATATATACACAAGTAGGCCTAACACAGTAACAATTCTGGAAAATTGAAGCTGGAAGCTCACGAGCATTTTGGTCAGCTACATGGGCGTAATTTGTGGTTTATATCTGCAATTTGAAATATTTCAGTTGGAGCTGGCGGGCTGCACAGAACGTACCCGGGGGCCACGGGTTGGTTGTGAGCCACGTGTTGGAATGCATGTCTATTGTATTGCGAGAGTGATGCCTTTGGCAATGCGGCCACAGGAGTGAGTCCGGTGATAACTCAATTTGCTTTTTAAAATATTCATTATTTCACTTACCAATAATAAATAAATAGTTCCTGAATAAAATATTCAATAATATATCTTATAAAAGTATTGAAACAAAATATAAATGAATATGATACATGTCAGTGGGCTCATAGACTAAATGTTGAGTTCATCTACTCAGATATACTTATTACGGTGATATTGGGGTTCAAATCATGGTTGAGTGTATTGAGGATGTTTCCCCTAAGCTATGTCTAACTTTCTCTCCTCGCAAATGAGGATAAATTCCCTTTAAATTATACCCTACTCATTGGGATGAGTAATAAGACAAACAAAATATATAAAAAGTTGAAAAAATCAGTGTGTGACAAATTAAATCTATTAGTTGAAAACAGATGTTAAAAATATCTAATTATAGCTATAAATCTGAAACTTTATCTAGGTCATGGTGAGAAAGGTGCCTGAAAACGCGCGTGTCAATCGGGTCACACGTCAACTCCATCATGAGCCAAATCGATCTAAGACATCAACTTGACTTAAGAGGCTGGCGTGGTCAACGCTTGAGCTATAAAATGAAAATTAATTCCGTCAAAATCGTTCAAAGAAATTCAAATATTTTCTTCACAAAATAACATGTACTGTCCATGAATAGGTTTTAATAGATTTAACATGTTCTAAGGCGTCACTCTCTTTTTAGACTACTGTAGACTGCCAATACAGGGATATAGGGGTTCGAATCATTGTTGAGTGTACTAAGGTTTTTCCAATCTTACTCCGAGCAAATGCTGGTACACTTTATTTAAATTTGAACCTTTCTCGTCGTGAGCTAATTACCGTAATTAGTATATATGCGTACAAACTGAATAGATAGTAACGGGTTTCACAAATAAGAATGGTATTTAAACTATTTATTTACTGTAAAGGAGTAGTATTTTGTTTTCATCACATCCTAGTACCCATTTGAGCTATACTAACATTAATTACGCTAGTGAAATACATATGATGAAGGATTAATTTAGAAATAAACACCCTCAATATAACTAACCGCAGTTATAGCCCCAAATTCCCCACTCCATGCAATTCAGTTTAACACAAGAGTGACTCGTTAGACCATTTGTCCACTTATGCAGGCTAATAGAGTAACTAAAAGGAAGCTAAATTTACGTAGAAGTGAAAGGGCGAAACAATTTAGGCAAGCAATAAACTACCGGAGTATATCCGGCTTTGATTCGAACCCTAACCGTGTTCTATCCTAAATTGGTTTCCCACCCTCACTTAATTCAAATGAAGATGCATTTACTCTTAAATTATACCTTACTCATTATTAGTTAATTATCAATTAATTAATATAATTCGAACAGAAAAGTTTGTGTCCGATGAATTCAAATTATTATTTAAAACGCCGTGAGATATATATAATACTATATGTTATACATTTAAGTAAGGCGGGATGTATTTTTTTACGAGAAGGAAACAAAATTACTTGATTAGAATGTTTTGATTTCTATCGCAATTTCTTACTACCCGTTTGGGCTATACGCATGTGTAATAATTACACTAATGTTGTGGTAATGAGATAGGTTGAATTTAGAACAAGTGTACCAGCATTTACATGGAGTGACACGGAAACAATAATTTATGGAAAAAACCATCCTACGTACACACGGTCAGAATTCAAACCCCGATCTCCCGCCATTAACAGTATAGTATATTTAAAAAAATTACGCCTTAGACCACTTGACCACCGACGAGGGTATTACGAATGTTATTAAAGACTTAGTTTGAAGCACAGGGCTAAAGTGGGTAGGTTAGAGGACGTAAAATCTCATGAGCATGGACGGAATATGGGAAAACCACAAATCAAATCTATTGAAATGTTACCAGTGAACCCGAACGAGATTCTAACTTAAACCACTAGTACGTATTGAAAGAACTGGCTTAAGTTTTTCATGCGTCTGGATGAGACTTAAAATTGGTGTCCCAGTTGTATTCGGTAAAATATAAATAAATCACACCCTCTAAGTGACGGATACTAACAATAACAATAATAATATAATAATAATAATAATAATAATAATAATAATAATAATATTTAATAATGAATGTACCAAAATACCTAAAAAATTAAATTATTATATTGAAAAAAAACTAAAAAACTGGTGACTCATCCACCTCTCTTTAATTAATGTGTAGGAAAAATATTACTTTTCTTCCTTCCTTTTCTCTACATATTTTCGATTTTTTTTAAATCGGTGACAAAACAACACCAAATATCAGAACAGCATGAAAGTCATTATGTTGTTAATGAATTTAAAAAAAAAATATTCTTAATATTGGATTAAAATATCTAGATGTTATTCCTATATTTAGAAATAATTACTAGTTTATTTAATTTAAATAAATTTTCTAAAAACACACAAAAAAAAAAGGTTTTTGAATGGGCCCCCAGAAGAATTGCGCTTTAGTTAATTGCGTGAAGATATGAAATACCACAGGGCTTAATCTATTGGTTAATTTAATACACTTATATACTAATTAAGCTAATGATTTAGGGATTTAGTTTAGAGAGTTTGTATCCACATTTGCGGGGGAGAGAGAGAGAGAGAGAGTGAAAAATCCTTTAGGAAAAACCCCTCAGTACACCTGAACAGGATAGAACAATGTCCCCCTGTCATCGGAAGTCTAGATTATTGTTACAGTGACGCCTGAGACCATGCGGCCTCCAAAGTTGGTAGCAAGGTAGTTAAATGGAAATGAAAAAACATTTCCCCATATAGGAGATTCAATAACCACAGTGAGGATTACAACCTTTGACCCCATTTCACGGATCATCCTGCTGAAATCCGAACCAAATAAAATACCAATTTCCTGGATCACAGTCAAAATTAAAACCATTAAAACAACCCTTCTGATTTTGATCGTTTCTACTTTTTAATAAAGAATAAGTCTAAACACTGTTTCGTGTTGATGAATTTATTTCATTCTCATAATATTTCCTATATTTAATGACCTAATTCTAAAGAGGTTACTTCAGGCATATATATATATATATATATATATATATATAATTAGACTGCATTTATCCAGATTACAAATTATTTTGCCGATCATTTAATTGCTTTGTAGCTTAAATTTTTTTTAAATTATTGTAAAGTTCTTTGCACAAATGTTTCATACGATAACATACATTTTTCTAGAACTTAAGTTCAAATAAATATATTTAAGTGCTCATTGATTTAAATGCCCCTAAATGTATAGGTATAAATCTTTTCAGCCTAAAGGATTGTATCATGTAGATTTCCCTATTAATTATTGATGATGGCAATTACTGGTATCGTACTCAACCTAAAAATCTAAAAATGTAGCAAGAAAGATTTTATATTAAATATAATAATAGTTGATTTTTAAATACAGAATTTCCACATAACAGTAAAATTGTGCCACTAGTTAAATAAAAGTAATTTATTCATGTCTAGATAAAATAGGGAAAATGTTGGATTTGTTTGTGAATTTGGAACATTTATCAGCCGACTTTAAATAATTTACATTTGCAATGAAGAACCAAGCAAGCTGATTCGAACACATGTTTATCACCTGATTCCCTTCCCCATTTTTATTTTCTTAAAACATTGGGTTGAAAAGAATTTCATGTAAAGGTAAAATTATCCTTATACTTGTCACTTTTATAAAAAAATGAATTTTAATTTCGCTATTCTAATCTCTAAATTCTTTAGAAAAATGGAAATTACTTCAGGAATATCTAGAAAACACAAGATTATTGTATTAATAAAATAATAGCAAACACAGGATAGTATAATATAGCCAGATTGCAATGCAGAAAGCAATCCAGACTAACATCTTAGTTCAGTCAGTGCCTATCTGTTGTCTGAGCTTAGGGTCCCAGGTTCGATTCCAGGCACAGATGAAAAATGTATCGTTGGTTAAATGTGGGTTTACCATTTCACATTAAGTAACAAACGGCTGGGGACTGGGTGTTGTGTCTGTTTTAGATTTAAGTTAATTTATAATCTATGTGCTGAGTTTGAGTACTCAGTCATTCGGTTTAGAAAGTACACAATATATATCTCAAATAGATGAAAAAATTAAAAATATTCAGGAATATTTATAATAAGTAGAGCACAGTTGTTACCAACCTATTCAATAATATTTTAGAATTAAAAATATAAAAATTAACAAATCTCTCCCTTATCCATAAGGATGGAATTTAACTTTGAAAGTTTAAAAGTTAAGTAAAGAAAATTATTCCTTGAAACAAATTTAATAATGTCTTATTAAAACAGATATTAAAAACATACAAGCCCTTTATTTGTTTAATTTATTTTTAATATCATCTTATGAATTCCTTTTCTTTTTCATTTTAATTTTCAAGAGTTTAGGACAGAAGCAATTTAGTTGGTTTTGCGGGTGGCAATATAATATATTTTAAAATATTTGGCACCCCTCTTCACAATACAATTTAAATTACATATTTTTTGTTCTAGATTAAAAATATTCGTTAAAAACCATATGACTTTAACTGTTTCCACTTTTATCTATTTGCTTAGTATTTAAAAAAATACAATAACGAACAGTATGAGCAATTCTCTAGCTAATCAATTTGAATTTGATTACGGATATGAAGTTGAATAATAATACGAATAAAACGTAAAACTCTCTTCGGTGGATACGTGGTCTAGCGTGCTACTCTCGTGTAGTATTAGATTGAATGATTTTACACTCTACTTCCAAGCAAATGAGGGTGTACTTCCACTCAATTAAATCTTCCTAATCCCTGAACCACTAGTGTAATTAGTACAAAGGTGTTCAGCCCGTACGAATAGTAAAACTCGCTGCTAAAAGAAACATGAACTACAACATAATACGTTTAATATGTAATAGATAGAGTAAGAGATCGATCACATTTAGAATTATGTCTTTTTTTTCTTTTAAGTATAATATATGTTTTATTTTTCGTACGTTAAATTTATTTTTAGAATAACACACGTATTGCATATATTGATAAAATATTTAGGGTTCAATGTTTAAGTTTATGCAAATAAAATACTGTTGAAAATGTTTAATCGCAATCGAAACACAATGCAATCTGTCTCTGTATTGAAATAAGATTAATGATATTGATCATAGATACATTTTGTATCAACATTACACAACCATTTTTCATAGGAAGGACAATATTTGATAACTCTTATTGATTCGTCCTGAGCTGAGACCTGATGTAAACAAAGCCACGTGGAAGATTATGCTCTGATTTGCTACTGAACAGACTTTCACTGGTATCCTTTCACTAAATAGTCCCTTCTATATTCTGTATTAAATTTGTTTTAAAATAATATTAGAAAATTATTGTTACTAAAATCATCCCTTGATTTGATTTATAAATCACACTTTAAGCTTGACCAGCGCTATTCGAATACCGAGAAACTCCTGAATTGTTGAGTGCTTACCGTCTATTTAGGGCCAATGATGAGGTTGGTCCGAGTTTGTTAAACATAAGACAGGAAATTAAAAAAAAAAACATTCGTAGTGACCTACTTTGTTATGATACTGATTATACATGGTCACGTTTGTTTAAAATATTGCACTGGTGTTCCACTAATCATACTTCGCGTAGTGATATGGAAATGTTTGTTTACTTCCGGTCTCAGGTTAGGATGAACCAATAATATAAAGATTATTAGCTCTACTTTCACGTTGAAAATCACATGACTTTACGTATTACATACGTAAAGTCATGTGATTTTAAACTATCACTTTTGATGGATATTATCAATACATATAAAATAACACAAATAACATAGTAGATTGTTATCAATGTTGAGACCAAATGTTTGTAGTTTGTATGTGCTTTTCTTAGGAAAATGGAACTAGATCTCTTTAAATAACTATTAATTAATTATTTAGGCATACTGGCTTACTATCACTGAGAATAACATTAATATTATGAATCACACATATTAGTCCGAATAAAATATAATACTTGAATCCATAACATATAATGCAATCTGCAGAGTTAAATGGGTGGTTATATCAGACTGATCTTGTATAGTTCAGTTAAGAAATTCCCCTCATACTTAACGTTTGGGCTCTCATTATCTTTCTCTGCGCATTTCAATTCATATATTTCAGGATTAGGTTTTATCACCGCGTCTTATAAGTATGATAGTTACTATAACGAGGTAGGGATGAATAAGGCAGCATTTTAGCGGTAATACACCTACACTTGAATGGAAAGAGAGTGGTAAATCATCTAGGAAAAACCACACTCAACAGACCAAACTGGGATTTAAACCCTGATCTCACCATTATCCCCAGGTCAGTCGAAAAGAGAATGACGCCTTAGACCATTAGACCAGCGAAGTTGATCAAATTATATTAATTACGCTTTTGTGGTAGGGATGAGTAATATATAATCTATGTAAGAAATGTACCAATATTTACGTAGAAGAATGCTAAATTAATACGGAAAAACTCCCGAAAAATCTCAGGCTGGGATACGAATTACAACCCCTCCATCATAAGTAAACCAGACTAAATGAGCTTGAAATCTAAACTACGTGCCCACCAGTGCTTTCTAACGTTAGCAGCCTTGGGTGATAAACAGACTAATAATAATTATTATTATTATGTATGTGATATATTTTTAATTTATAAGTAGCTAGTTTTAAGGTTTGTCTCTGACAAGTTGATTATGATATTCACCAACCTAACAAATCATAACCCTCAATTGATAAGCACATGGAAGTTTGGGCCTTGTAAAAAAGTATCTTTCTGTCAGTTATTTCGTTAGAGTGAATTAAATTAATTCTATTTTTATCAAATAATAACCTGCCTCAGTGGCGTAGTTAGCTAACGCGCTAGTCGTGTTGAGCTAGACCACCGAGTACGGGGAGATAGAGTTTTTAATCTCGGTCGGGTGAACTGGGGGTGGTTTTTCCTAAATGGTTTTCTACTCTCCCAGCACGCAAATGCGGGTTCACTTCCTCTAAATTCAACCTTACCAATTCCTAATCCATTACTGTAATTAGTATTTAAGCGTAACCCGAACGGATAGTAAGGTGAGGTGCTAAATAAATAAATAAATAAAATAATAAATCGAAAATTCGGTTAAGTTAAGCAGCGTCCAGTCTAGCGAACAGATCCTCAAATT
This sequence comes from Timema cristinae, assembly GCA_039000515.1. Lineage (NCBI taxonomy): Eukaryota > Metazoa > Arthropoda > Insecta > Phasmatodea > Timematidae > Timema > Timema cristinae. The sequence continues at coordinate 34,484,861 of JBCFYV010000001.1, read as the reverse complement.
CCGAGCGTCGTTAACGTTGGATAAATGGATCCGTCTGAATGCTCGCAGCAACCCAGGGAATGTCGGTATTTCGAAGAGCATCAAAGGAAGTTAAAAGGCTAACCTCAAAACACACTGGAAGGTGCTGCTAACCGAGCCGAGCCGAGCCGAGACGAGCCTCGGGCCGATCCAGTTGCAACTTTAAATTATTGTTTATTTCTAATTAACCTTCCGTCAAACGTGCTTGAAATATTATATGAGCAGTTGAATGTTGTAAATTTTACTACAACTAGAAATTTTGTTTGAAATTAATTTATTTTTGTAATTGACATATTAAAATAAATAATAAACATTAAAAGAGGCTGTGGGAAATAAAAAATAATAATTTAATCTTTAACAATTAGAAAATATATTAAAAATAATATTTACTGTTACATGATTACTCGCGTGTTATAAACTGTTTTTTTATTAATTAGCACCACGTCTTACGACCCATTCGGATTATACGCTTAAGTACTAATTACGCTAATGAGTCAGGAATTGGAAAGGTTGAATATGGAGGAAGTGAACCACATTTGCTTGGAGGGAGAGTGGAAAACCTTTTAGGAAAAACCGCACCAGTTCCCTCAAGCGAGATTCAAACCTCGACCCCCCCCCCCCATCCTCTGCAATCTAGCTCAACACGAATCTAGTGCGTTAGCTAACTGTGCCACCGAGTCGGGATTATAAACTGTACAACGACGGTAATAATTTTGCTTAGAAAGGTTTTTTTCGAACACTTAAAATAAGTTTGAAATTGCCTCTGGGGAGAAAGAGGTGGACAAAGCATAGACTGTCACCCAAGGTAGATTTTGGGGGTAAATATGTCCCAGCCTGCTTCAGTGGCGTGGTGACGTAGGGGTCACTTTCGTGTTAAACTGGCGTGCTCAATGTAGGGAGACGGGGTTCGAGTCCAAGTCGGGTCTATTGAGGGTGGTTTTTCCTACATGGTTTTTCACTATCCTTCCGCACAAATTTGGGTATAATACCTCTAAAATGCTTCTTTTCTAAATTCTACCCCTCAAGATTAATTATTATATAATTTATTAATCACATATATAGTCTACTTTGTTTAGAGACCTTAAACATGTATTGTAGACTGGTATAATAATCAACTGTTGTTAAGAAACGTAAAGCTAGCATCAGTCTTTCTTGCACACTTATGGATTTCCTTACAAGAAAACTATTTTGTTTGCACTTTTAGCCCAATCAAAATAATTAAATACTTAATCACTGCGTGAAATTTGAGTTAAGTTTTTTTATTGACCATTAATTCCTTGAAATTTGAATTTGTAGAGCAAACTACAGTAGCCCCATGTCTTCTTTGTTGCTGACTGACAGCTCACAGCTAACATCTGATGGCTTTGAAAAGTTACCTGACCAAATTATGTATCCCTACGGCGAACCATATTATCTGCAAAAACATGTGTTTAGCAGCTGTCATTTCTGACAGTCAACATTTAGGTATATACCTAAATGTTGACTGTCAGAAGTCAGCTGTGAACTGTAAGTCAGCACCAAAGAAGCCATGGGGCTACTGTATTTCCACTATTTACCTCTTGTCTTAAGTACATTTGAGTTTGCCACCATTGTGTCTTGTCCTTTTTTTTCTCTTTGTTGCAAGGTGTGGATAAATTATGCTGTGGAAGGCAATTTTAATTTTCCTCTGATAATTGCACTTGTCATCCACCGAAGTACATAACTTTATGAAGTAAAACATGGATCGCAGGAATGTTGAGGTTCATTTAGCGACGTGGTTCGGCTCAAATCGAGGTTTGGCTCGAGGCTCAACTCGATTGCCTGGACGCAGCTTTAGCTTCTTTCCCGTGATATATACTATAAGTAATATTAATTATATTCATATTAAATTATTAAGGAGGAGTATAATAAATATTCTTAAAGGAACGCTCAATACAAAACAGAAATATTAAAAATCTTAAATAAGAACTATGGAAAAGGATAAATATATTAAAAATAAAGTAAGTTGAAGATAAAAAATGAAGATGAAAAATTGACAAAGACAACAGGTAATATTTATTCACTAAATAATGCTATTAACAAGTGGTTAATACTTGAATGACCTTTAATACAACCAATTAGATGAAATACAGGCAATAAGGAGTCTAAATAAGAATAATGGTTAAACATTAAACATAAGGAGAAGTTAAATTGGTACATGGATAATACATAGAATTTTCATAATAATCTGAAAATTTTTGATGAACATTAAAAATTAATGAAATTTAAGTGACACATTAAAGTCAAAGATAAAAGGAATAAAAATACAAGAAACATATTAAAATTAAGACAGGATATTTTACAATGAATAACTAATATAATTTAATGTTAAAGGTAAATAAAAGTTGATAAATTAACTAACTGTCTCCGAGTAGAAGTTAAAAGTAATACACCACAAACATGTAGTCAAGTCAACCCGCCCATTGGCGTTCATGGTTTAAAGAGTGGAATCAAATTACAGCTAAGGAATGTTTAAACGATTCAATAAGACACTTTTTATATTTGATAATATCTCCAATTAACGGTGTTTTTGCCTCTTTTTCCAAATTTGAGCTTTTATACTATCTTTTTTAACTTAAGTTTTACAAATTATGGCTGACATAACCCTGTTTATTTTCCTCTGGTTTATGACTTTTAACTTCTACTCGGAGACAGCACGATAATTTATAAACATTTTTTCGACCTTTAACCTTTAAATGTATATTATACAATTCATTTTAATACATCATGTCTTAATTTTAATGTGGTTTTTACCTTTAACCTTAAATTGTATTAATTATTCATTGTAAAATATCCAGTCTTAATTTTAATGTGTTTCTTGTATTTTTATTCCTTTTATCTTTGACTTTAATGTGTCACTTAAATTTCATTAATTTTTAATGTTCATCAAAATTTTTCAGATTATTCTGAAAATTCTATGTATTATCCATGTACCAATTTAACTCCTCCTTATGTTTAATGTTTAACCATTATTCTTATTTAAACTCCTTATTGCATGTATTTCATCTAATTGGTTGTGTTAAAGGTCATTCAAGTATTAACCACTTGATAATAGCATTATTTAGTGAATAAATATTACCTGTTTTCTTCGTCAATTTTTCATCTTCATTTTTCATTTTCAAATTACTTTATTTTTATTATATCTATCCTTTCTCATAAATCTCATTTAAGATTTTTTTTTTTTTGCATTGAGTGTTCCTTTGAGAATATGTATACTATAAGTTTGCAAAATTTCAGCTTGATCCAGGGTATTCTGTAAGTGTGAAAAGACATGCACCCTTTAGAAATGTTTTTATATTTAGAAAAAGATAGCTTACACCTATTTAGTGAATTAAACCTCTTTACTAGTGAAAATTAATTAATATTAAAATGAGAACAGCTTAGATAAATCATGTTTAGTACTAATTCAATGCTGTTACTTTAACATGCAGACTTCATGAAATCGAACCTATAGCCACTTATTTCTTCTAGAACATTATCAGAGAGATAACCAGATTAGAGTTTATGCAGATGGTTTAGTTATCACAAGTGACTCTTTGATCATGGCGGCAAGCTTATCTTCTTGTTAAAATGTAAAGTGGCATTTCTCTTGGTTTACTCTACTATCTATGGTAATAATAGAGCAAACCGGATAACACTGAAGTTGTTGGGCAACTTTTGATAAAACCAAGCATCAAGAGTTGCCTTGGAATTCAGGGGCTCTCCATTTACAAATGAGTCTTAATTTTTGGTATATACTCTCTTTGTAATTTTAGATGTTAATGGGGGCGTGTTTGTAAATAAGATTATTAAAAATAATTGGGAACGACTTTACGAAGAGTACTTTTTAATCTATAATAATTTAATGCCCTATAATTATGTAAATGATTGTACTGTACTCGTATATAGTACTATCACAAAGTTATTTGTGTATTCTATTTTTTCTCTTGTATAAATTTATTAATGAAATAATTAAGCATTAAAAATACATTAGTTTACTAAAAATATTTTTAAATAAAGTAATATTCAAAACCACATGTAACTTACGCCAATCCGGAGGGGACGACTCATGGTAAAAATTAGTAAAGAAGACATACAATTTAAGATTTTGAAAATAACAAATACAAATTGCAGGGTAAATAGAAATAACATCAATCAAAAACATATTGTAAATTTATACTCCAGGTAAATAAAGAAAATTAGAGTAAAATAATTAATTACAAAGTTTAGCGTAAACCATATAAACATATATAGACTACCGAATCACGCCGTTCCGTTCCAGGTAGGCAAGAAACTGTGCATATAGCTAGAAACAGTTCTTTTTTAATCCATCCCCATGTAGACATAAATAATAGTTTTTGACAAAATAGATATTGACTTTAGCGCAAATCATTTTAACTTGATATTTTTTAATATGCTCAACCAGATATTCAAAACAGAATATGTTGGATAACTATCCCTTAAAATAAAATTTAAACTTATAGTTAATTTATTATTTTTACACAATATAAAGCTACACTTTTTTTTATACATCATTATTGGTGCAGATAAAATTTATATGAATATATTGATACATGAAATATGAATTATTTGCGTGAAAGATTTGATTTAAATAAAAAGTATTAGTATACGAGTAGTGCGATAGTGAAAATAATAATATTAGACTTACAATTTCAAACATTATAATATTTACATTTAGAATGAATGAAAATATAGAAAATATAACTAGTTTGATGTTTTTGTTTTGTTTGTGTTTAAAAAGAACGTTTTAGTAATCAAAGAACATTTTCTTTTTATTTAAAGCCTATTTATTTGATTAATAAACTGTACGTTATGTCCCCCAAACAAAATCATTAAATTAATTTCGATTAAACTTTGTTGAGCAACACTACGCCACGCAACAAGTGATTCTGTGTACTATGCAACAGAAATGTACAAACAACAAGAGTCAGAGTTGAGGGTGTTCAAAGAGGCTTTGTTTTAGCACCGGGTTTATTACCAGTTCAGGTTAAACGCTAATATACTAATAACACTAAGAGGTTAATGATGAGGAAGCTTGAAATTTTGTGGAAGTATACCTGAATTTGTGTAGAGGGAGAATGATAAACCATTTTGGAGAAATCATTCTCTATACACCCAACAGGAATTAAAGCATGAAAACATCGAAGCAGGTTCTGAGTGGCGTGTTTAATCATTAATATCATTACACGTGCTTTGGATGGAAATAAATCACAGACACGTAAATTGAGCTAATCTAATTTATTTAATTTCTTAACAATTCGTAGCCCGCGGTTTTTAAAATTGTTGTTCTTGATTGACTTAATATTTAATAAATAATAATAGGACATTATTTATAGAATGCCGGATTTTTATGATTATCTATCAATGTTGGCGGTAAAAATTGGGCTAACTATCAAAGCTTAATATCCTTATTCAGGTTTTATGTGATGTTATTGAAGATAACATAATATATGGTTAGAAATGTATTACTTTTATTAAAATTCACTCATACCTTTAATCTCCGGTTAAATTAAATGTATATTTGTAAGTTTAATTTTGAGTAACGATGGTTGGCATTAGTGACATCTCGGTAAGGTTCGATCGACCACGTTACTCAAGATGGATCCACTCATATTTGAAGACCCTAACTCTGGTACAAAGCGAGGAGAAGATTAAGTGGTGCGGCAGAAGTTGTCAAGAATCGATAAGCCTCGTCTTGGGGAAAGGTCGCTGTATACTTTATGAAGTCATTTCAAGTAACTTCAATCCAAACTGTTTTTTTATTTGGGGGAGGGGGGGGGGATTATATACTCATGTTCACTTTATATAGCTCCTATAAAAGTGTATTATACATGCATTATATTATTATTAACTCTATGTTCAAAAAGAGTTCTCTGTCAAATGTACCAAACTTAAAAATAAAGTTCAAGTCCGATCGATAAAGTGGTTTCTGCTCTAGGCCGAGATATAGACAGAGAAATGGCATCGCATTTCTTTTTTTGGGGGGGAGGGGGCGCGGGATCTATAAAATGTCGACATTTATCAAAATCCATAACTTGATTTTTTGACAATCACAATATTTCTCTCTTCGAGGGTAAGAGTTGAAGCAAAGAGAGAATCACATTCCACCAAAGATCTTGATTATAATTATAAACACTGTTACATAACCAGAAAGAGGAACATTTGTTACCACCAAAGAGCATATCAATCAGTTTAATTTTCACACTTAAATAACAAAATGTATATAGGATATAGCGCAGAAACTATTGATTTTATAAATATATTTCAAACACAAGCGTTTTGTATTATATTACTACATATTTATAACATTATGTTAATTCGTATCTCAAATAGTTACGGAGATGTGATAGAAAAAAAAAATCAAAATTTCTGTTTTATGTATAGTACCCCCTGGCATTTTCATGGAGAAATAAAAATTTATATTTTGTTTGTAACGGTAAATAGTGTCTAGATACAAAATTTAATCAAAATAGTTCGAGTGAGTTTTGAGAAAACGTTTTTTTTTATTTTTTTCCCTTGGGTAAACTACCCTTATTTTAAGAGTTAGATATCTAATTTCAAAAACCCCCATGGGAACCTTATAGAAATTATACCTACTAAGGCACCATAAAAAACAATCCCTAGGTTTCAGGGGACATGAAACGTCAAAATTTATCAAAATATACAGTTCGGGGTTTTTTGACAATCACAATAATTCTCTTTTGAGGGAGAGATAGAGAAAGTAAAAATATCACATCACAGACTTGGGTATCAAACCTGGGGCATTTTGATTTATGCACCAAATCAAAGCTCTCTCACTGAGATAAAATAGTCTATTATAGTGATCAGGCAAATTTTTTTATACTTGTGATAAAATCCTTATCAACAAAGCCAAATATCTCCTGCTAAATTTATCCTATTCACGTTTCCACTTTTCAAATCTATATTAATTAAATGTGTTTGTTTGTCTGTCATGAGCAATGCAAATATATCCACCCCAAGAAGAGAGCTTTTATTTTAAAATTAGTAGCTCCTGTGCACCTAAAAGCTGTAATGTTTTTTTTGATGTTTTAAATTTATTAAAAATTGGATCGGAAGAAACAAAATAAATAGATTATTGTTCTGTCTCTTTGAGACGAAGAAAAGTGTTACCAGGTACTTCTGGTAAATCGGTATAGTTATATTAATAGTCTTATAAAATGATGTGCACAGTGTTAACGGTATAATTTTATTTATAGATATAAGGACAATATATATAGTCATATTTTAATAGAAAGGGCCCTTTTTTTTACAATAAAAACCTTTTTCGATCAGAAATTATATTATTTTACTATTTTATTATTATTATTATTTTAAAGTAATTGATAATATCTGTCAAAATGAACAGTTGTATATCACATTACTTGACATATAAATAAGTGATAGTAGATACAGTAATGTGTCTAGGTGTCAGATAAGGTACTTTCTTTTAAAATGGGGTTTTAAATCTTCCCCTTTCTTTAATTTACGTGATATTATAGCTATTAAAAACAATATAAATTAAATGCTTAGCTCAGTTTAAATTTAGTTATTTATCATGATATTACATTTAATATTATTTAATTAATTTTATTCATATTATGTTCCTTATGTTTTATTTGAAGATAAATTTTCGTGATGAGTCCTTAAGCTATCTCTCTAGTGGAGAGTAACAGGCAGAGCAACTTTTATGTTGCACAATGCTGTAAGATACTTTATCTTCAAAAGTTACTCTTAAGTCAACAAACCGTTCACACTGAAATAACGTTGTTGCATCACTTTGGTGTTTGTTTTCTCTAGGTAACGCTAGATAAAGCACTGTGTCTACACTGAATAAACAGTTTATAGTTTTCGTCAATATGTGGAACTAAGATGTTTTAGTAGCACTTATATTTCATGTCTTTGGAGTTAAAAAGACACAGATTTTGTTTGTAATTATCAATTAATCTAATGCAATTCTCTAAACTCCATTTAAACGCCATGCCGATTAACTAAATTCAACACAACCTTTTTTAAAAAAAAAGTACAACACGTACCCCATACTAACCTAAACTAAAACAAGTCGTATAGATAAAATAAACATTTGTCTATAAGACTGAATGTTTTTTCTGAGTATAATATTCTCTTCAAATGTATACTGCTGCATTTATTTAAATTCACTTTACTCGTTTGGTTCCTTTTAAAGTCCTGTAGCTTAAACATCTAATAGAAATTGAGAAACAGCGTTGTCATTCTCTCGTTTTTATGTGATCATTCTCCCCTCAAATATAAGAGAAGTTTCGCAACACAGGTAGTCAAGGTCCCCAGTAGCTCTTTATATCCCTCAGCACACCGCCATCAGATATAACTGAGTGTGAGAAGATTTGGCAAGAGTTAACTGAGAGAGCGTAAAGAAAGCTTCTCTCCATGAGAACTGCAGTTCTCTCAGCAATGATATTGGGTGTAAGATATAATTTTCATAGGATTGCTAGAAAAGCTACTTGAACTTCTTTCACGTATTCGTGCGACATTTTATGTACTCTTTAGCTATAACTTTTTATTTATACTATCAATACCTATTAAATAATAAAATAGTAAAATGTTTATCACCGATGACAGCAAAATAAAATTTGTTTGTATTTTATAAAAATACACAGTTTATTTAATGAAAATTTTACTACATTGTTTTTATACGTAGCTATATTTATTTCTTCTAAAGGTCACGAGTGACTTTTCGTAGGGTTTAAGGATTAGGAGAGTTAATTAGAGGAGGTGAAATCTCCTTGGCGTTGAGAGAAAATAGGATAACTATTGCCAGCCTGGGATCTTAGAGCACGTGGCCCCAAGTGTGTTTCCAACAGTTTAATGCGAGGAGATTTAACTTACACTTCCCAATGCAGTTAACCGGGATTTAAATCCCCCTAGCTCCAAGTCATCGGTTAACCAAGTGCAATTCACACCTTGGACTGCTCGATATGAGTTTAAAGTTTTCATAAATTATTTATAATCTATTCCCATTATCATTCCTCTAAGAATAGTCAAGTACAGTCGAATTTTATTAGGAAGAAACTTTTAGAGAATACAAACTTTGTTGCGACCTTCCTTGATATATATATCTAATCTATCAGTATTATTTTATAGGTATACATTTTTAAAATTTAAAATTTAAAATTGACAGTTATAGAGCACATGATTTTTGACGTATGTATACGTGGCCGTAGATTTGTTAGATTTTTAGTTGTCATATAAGGGTCTTTCTAGGAAAATCATACTGTACTTTGGCCACATTTCAAGAAATATGGCTCGCATTTCAAAGGGGGAAAATATCTTGACTTCCTCTTGATTATTTATAGCACATGAAATGACAATAAATGCGGTGGTGACCGTATTGGTCCAATGTTAATACAAGAATAGCTTATGTTTTAAGTGTTACGTTTATAACTAGCTTTAATGATTACGACCCACACCGATGGATACTCAGTTTAAATGTAAAGTTCATTTAGTGTAACGTTTCCCGTACCATGGATCTCTCCTCCGATATTTAGCCTTGCCCGCTAAATAAATGAGTTGTTTATTGTAGAAGCATGCCCAAAGTAGTAGGATACGTCCTGGGCTGCGTGGATGTTAACGGCGCCTACTTACGCCACGTGGCGCTACAGTACATCCGACAGCGCTATGAACTATCCGTGGCTTAAGTGAGAACTTGAGCGGTGAACTGTGTTTGAGTTATATGAGAAGAATAATTGAGTCAGTGTTTTGCGGTACGGATTCGTGAGTGTAAGTGTTGGACTTGAACGCCTGGGTTGTGAAGACCCTCTGTCTCCGTGAGGAGGATTTGGAGCGAAGTTTTGTGGCAGAGGTAATTATATTATATATATTATTATTATATATTATATATCATATTAATTAATCCATATCATATGTACGGTCTATTTCAACTTTCAGTGTGATTTTATTCTGGTAATGTTTGCATAGTTGCACCCCTTCTAATGGGATATTAATGAAATAATTGGCCGGTCGGGAAGGGGGAAAACTACTTGGCGTGAGGCTGGGTAGTATTAAAACTCCCCTTCAGTGATTAAGTTAAGAGTTAATTAGGTTAATTACATTCTTTCTAAACAGTAATATGTTACTAATTGGTGTCTGAAATGGACAGCTATGTGGTAATGTTTTGAGGATCAACTTATGTGATTTCAACTAGTTGGATTGATCACTTATAATTTTTCTAATTACTATAGTATAGAATTAGAGTGTTCACTTTTTTTTTTCTAATTACACTACTGGTATGATAAATACGTAATGAGTCAGAACATTTTATGTTCATGTTATTGTATGCAGCGAGCGGTTATAGTTATGTAAATAATATATTTACATTCAATACTTAAGCTTGTTATTAGTGTACTCATATTACCATACAGACAGTTTTGGAGCAGTAACTTAGAATTTCGAGTCCTATAATGTTGGGGGCTTAGAATGTTAGTGGTATTTATAACTTCTGAATGTACGGTTAGGTTGTATTGATCTTTTTAAAGAGAGGTTATATTTATGGTTGGATCCATTCTACATATATATGAGGTTTGTAGGGTTTGGGTTCGACGTCTGAGGACGGGAGTTTAGTTTCCGGACTGTGTACGGTCAACCACGGACCACATCAGTGGTACTCCTTCACTGGTTGTATACCCGGGGCTAGTGACCAGAGCCACTCATGAGTGGCCGACCAACTGGACACCCCTGAAGTTCCACGTGAAGTGTATGGTTACGCGCAGGACTCTCATAGACCGCGAAGTACTATATTTGTGTTTTTTTTCTCTCGCAAAGACGATGGTATTTGAATATGGACTTTAGATGGCACTATTTTAGAAAGTGACTGTTGTGCCTATTGTAGAGTAGCGTTAGGTTTAGTTGAGATGTGGACTTTACTTAAAAAATTTTTTGCAGTGGCCACTCGCAGCTCCCAATGTTTATATTTCCTGAAGTATGTGTAAAGTCAATAAATTGTTTTCCGTCATAAAATTGTAGAGTAGTTTACTATTTATTTTTAAACTAACCTATTAATGTTTCGACTAATATTTTCACTATTTAAATAATTATATGCTTCACACATTTCATTCATGCTTAGAACTTGAATCTATTGTCTAATGAAATTAAGACGATGGCTTAACCAAACATTTAATTGGAAATATTTTAACCAAAATAATGTGTGAATTTAAAATTGAGATAAGGAATATTTTTTTTATATAGCCTGATTTTTTTTTTGTGTAAGCCCTCTTGGCTTATTGAACAATATTTGTTTTGTTAACTATTATAGTGACCCTAGGAACCCATTTTCCGGGGTTGGGATAACTCTCATCTATATTAGGAATTATCAGGTATGGCAGATGATATCATGGTAAACCCATGAAGGCCTATGGGTTTAATGGTGAACCTCGTTGCCTTCCAAGCAGTTTATCCCTGACCGAGAGGTCCCTTATTTGTCCTGGTCTACCTTACGAGGGGGAGTGTTGATCTTCATATCTACCTAATGGCGACTGAACGAATGTTCAGACCCACTATCGCCCAGATCAGATGTTAATGTTCAAACTCACTATCGCCCACGAGGTGGCGCCAAACAATAAACACTCTTGGGGCCGACCTTAAATTTAGGGGATCATTGCCAATAGCTCTATGACCACGCCCTTCTCCACTGAGGCGACGCGGGAGTTGACATTAGTCTAGTTTTACAATGATAAGGAGGTTGGAGTTATAATCCCTGCCTGGTATAGTGAAGATTTTTCTTACCCTGGATAGTTTTATACTTTATCTCAACGCAGATACGGATAAATTTATTCTAAATTATACCTTATTGGTCATTAAAATGTTTGCCTAATTAATATACAGAGTTTATCGATTTACGTGGGAAGTAACTGGGGTGTGGATATTAGACCTCAAAACAAACTAAAGGATTTCTGTCCTATGTTCGATGGTTTTATTTTTATTATCTATTATTTAGCAGCGTGTCTTACTACCCGTTTGGAATATAAAAATTTAATATGAATATTAGCACCGCGTCTTACTATCCGTTCGGGTTATACGCTTTAAGTACTAATTACGTAAATGGATTTAGGAATTGTGACGATTAAATTAGAGGAAGTGAACCCTCATTTGCGTGGAAGGAGAGTGGAAAACCATTTAGGAAAAACCACCCCAGTTCACCCGACCGAGATTCGAACCTTGATCTACCCATTCTCAGCAGTCGAGCTCAACACAAGCGCGTTAGCCAACTACGCCACCGAGGCGGGTGTTTGGGATATACACTTGTTCGATGGTTCCCGGGATAAGGCCTTCCGAGCTTCTTCAGGAATTGTTATTAGCCTTAACTACCTTGTTCTTGTAGCTGCAGACCTGCCTGTGTGCCAGCAGTGATACTTCAAATTACAAGAGGTGCGACAGAGGGGTGTAAAATAGGGCTGTTAACCATTCTAGTAGAATATTGGAAGGCCTTATCCCGAGAATCATCGAACACGCGCATAACCCAAACGGGTAGTAAGACTCGGTGCTAAATTATAAATAATAAAAATAAAACCATCGAACATAGAACATAAGTCCTTTGTGTTGTTTTGAGGTCTACTATCCACGTAAATCAAAACAACCTGTATATACAGCCCCTTCAGTGGTTAAATGGCCAAAGGCATTTTGGTCCAACTGGCGGACCACGTTCCAAATGCGGTCCGTGCTCATTGAACATTATCCTAAAGGAAAATGAAATTTAGACAATTTGTGGGAAATGTGAAATAGCTAATATTCAAATACAAATGTTTATTTTAAAATGTCCTTATTGCATTTGACTATACATTTATTTGTATAAAAGTATTCATAAATATATACATATATTTATAATGCTAAGTTGGTTGGACAGAAAGGTTTGGACGTAAATATTTCAAAATACGTTTTTGAGAAATTAATACACCTATTTTTGACAATAAGACTTTTTGAAATGTTTTACCAACCCAAAATATAATTTGTTATAATTATTAAAAATAGTTGTTAATTAAGTGTTTGTAGTTGATATAAAATTAATGGGATCATTAAATATATATTTAGCCCACAGGGAGAAATGATAATCAGATTTGGACCTTGAGAGTAAAACGTTGAATCACCCTGATCTAAGCTGTCACATTCACAATATATTGGCCCACCATTGACGGAGAGCTCGGGGTTTAAATCCTTATTGGGTGTAGTTAAATATATTTTTTTCCTAAATAGTTTTCCAAACAAACTCAGGTACACTGTTTTCTGAATTTAACCTTTCTCATCACAAACTCTTTAGCGAAATCAGTGCATATACATCTGAATGGGTTATGAGCAATGGTGAAAAAACTATATGCATATAATCTAAACGTGTTCTAAAACATAGTGAAGGAACTAAATACATAATTACGTTTTTCATTTAATAAATATATTTAATGTTCTGATTTAATACAAACTGAGTGTATGCACATATTAAAAATACAATGATTAAACTTAGATAGACGTAAGTAAAGTAAACCCCATTACGTAGTATGCTTTAAGTTTTTTGAGAGGATTATTGTCAAAGTATACCGAACTATGACTGATGTATTCAAGATCTACAAACCAACTTTATCGCAAGGTTGAAAATCAAATTTGAGAAGAGAAAACTCAATTATGAGGGTGGCTTAGACGACGAGACTCTTAATTAAGATTGGGCAGAGAGCGTTCTGAAACCCGAGAAGACTACTCATTATAAGAGTAAATTCACTTTCACAAATATATAGGTTTGATGTAGCCTATTGAAAAGATTAGATAACTAAAATAACACTTGGTTTTCTTCGTACAAAATAATAGAATTAGTTAATACTTGGAGAATTGTTTTGCGACCTACAAAATACTAATCAATAAGTAGCTCGCCTCGGAGAGGACGTTTAATAAGTTATTATTATTATTACGTCTTACTACCCGTTTGGGTTATACGCTCTTACGCTAATGTCTAATGGTAGAGTGATTGTGAGATGAAATGGAGTACCTACAGTTTAACGTGGAATCCGAACACGGTGGAGGCCTGGCATTCCCTACATTCCCAAGATGTCTTGTCAGAGGTGAAGGAAGGGCTTGGCAATCAGATAAATCTATGCTAGGACCGAGGATTGAGCCCCGGACCCTAAACACAGAAGTCTGACACCTTACCCCTAGACCATGTCTTTTTTTTAGCAACGTGTCTTACTACCCATTTGGTTTGTACGCTTATGTACTAATCACGCTAATGTGTTAGGGATTAGTAATGTTTAAATTCGAAAAAGAGCACCCGCATTTGCTTTGAGGGAAAGTGTAAAACCTTTTTGGAAAAATACCTCTCAGTTCAACCAACCAGGATTGAACTCCGCTCTCTCTCATCTTCAGCATTCTAGTATATCATGAGAGCAACGCGTTAGACTATGCGGCCACCCGTGGCGGTTTTCAGGCTCTTGTATAATAGTGTGTTTTTCCTGTGACGATAGAATCGGGGTTTTATAATCTTGGCTGTGTGTAGTGAGGGGTGCTTTTCTGAATGTTTTCCCACACTTCGTTCATGAAAACGTAGGTATATTTCTTTTAAATTCTACTTTTTTTCATTACTAACTCAATAACTTAACTAAAATGCGTATATTGCGCACGACTCGTGGTTAGTAAGGGGCCGTGGAAAAAAAGTCAAAATTAAACTTTTGTTAAATTTAATGTAGTGTTATTTTTGTAAAACACCACCACATAGTTAAAAAAACAAACACATATAAATATATAAATATATCCATCCATGCCATAAATTAGCATACAATTATTGAAATGAAAAATCTTCTCTAAAAACTGTTTCTTTGTTTATCCATACACAGAACAAAAATTATACTCCAAAAGGTCTTTAATTTAATAAATAAAAGTGGTTTTTATCATTGCTGTTGTTTTTGAGGTTTTGAAATTGTATTATTGAGCAAGTGAATATTATTCTAAAATTTATAGACTTAAATAATACTGTAGTTTATAATTTTTTGAACGTTTATTGTACTCCTTCTAAATCTCAAAATAGTCTAGCTTAAAGCAATTAAATTGATAGAATTTTAGATTCAAGTTAATAATTTTGTAGGTTTAATATGCTAAACATACATTAAAGTAGAACTATACGATAGAAGTGTGTGCCAATTATATAAAATGGTATATTAGTTTCTTTAAAAAAAATTATTATCTGGTTTAAGGACCGTTTTCCAGATGTGTTTCCACGAAAAAATAAAATAAATATTTGTAAACATTTAAAGTTAAAAGTATTGTATGTACGTTTAAATCTAGCTGACGAGACAATATATTTTGGTCAGGTTGCTCTTACCACATTCTAGATTCTCACTACTCTCTAAAACCAAGGTCAACTATATAAACAGACTTGATACGGCTCCAGACATGCGAATGCAACTGTCAACAATTAGACTGGATATAAGAAGAGTAAATAAATAAATATATATAACACTTTGCTCATTAAAATTTATGTTGACATGTTTTTGTATATTTTTTATACTAATAATAAACAAAGAATCTGATGATATAAAGCATTGAAATAAAGAGTAAAACCTTAACATTTCTTCCCCCTGACAGACACTTATACAGAGTGGATGCATTTATTTATGGGACATGAAAGAAGACAGACAGTGTAATTATGCCTTCCCCCTGGAAAAACGTAACTTTCAATTTAAAGGTATTTTACCTTCAACCAAAAAAATTACTCAGCCACATTGCTTTTTGTTTTTTGCTTCGCTAAAAATATTTAATAGGTTCCGTTATGTGGTATAAAATATAAAAGTGTTCGGTGGTTAAATTTAATTGGGAAACGTTGTTCAAAGTAGTCGCTCTCGTGTTGAACTAAACTGTCGATGACAGCGAAATAGGAGTTCGAGGTTTTTTTAAATTCTAAAATTATTTTCTACTCTCCCACCACTAAAATCTGGGTACACTTCGTCTAATTCAAAACATACTCATCCCTAACCAGTTGGCATAATTACTACAGGTAGTAGGTGACCTGGTGGTTAGGGGTAAGGTGTCAAACTTCTATGCTGGCGGCCGGGGTTCAATCCTCGGTCCCGGCAAATATTTATCTGATTACCAAACCCTTCCTTCACCTCTGACAAGACATCTTGTGAATGTGGGGAATGCCAGGCCTCCACCGTGGTTCAGATTCCACGTTAAACTGTAGGTCCTTCATTTCATCTCACAATCACCCTACCATTACACATTAGCGTAAGTGCGTATAACCCGAATGGGTAGTAAGACGCGGTTGCAAATAATAATAACTACAGGTAGTAAGGCGTGAGGCTAGATAAATAAATATTATAATTAAAATTACATGTTGAGAAAGTTTGAACCACAATTATTTATAGACTAGCCTCTATAGTATAAATTATTATAGATACTTAACATGGACTCCTTAGCCCATCTGAGTGTATAAAAAATGTAACTTACAAACTAACTTATATTTAGACAATACATAGCACCCAGTCTTTCAGTAATTAATTTAGCACTTTGAAATAGCAAGCTTAAATTTTCTCAACCTTTCAGCTATACCAGGAATCAAACCAGGAACACATAGATTAGTAAACAAAAGTGCTTCCGGATTAGCTAGGATGTTGAAAGTCTATATAATTAAGGTGACCACAATTACGGTTTCTTGCAAGAGAGTATTGTTTTTTGGGGCCGTGCCTTGTTGTCCTAGATAACAGGTTGTAGTACACTCATAGGTTTTTTTTTTTTAACCAAGTAATATTAAAAATTATTTTGAAGTTCGATAGAATATTTATAATTTAACAGCGCTAGCGCGAGGAGCTTCACCTTTGAGTTTAATTTTTTGATAAGTTTTATTTACAAGCTATAAGCCTATTTGCCAAAAGTAGGATTTTGCCAGAAACAAGGAGCTTCCAGAACGTACTTTCTACCGAAATCAGTATATACCCAAGTTTTACTTTTTATTTTTTACATTCATCTTTCAAAGCTGTTTTCGATAGTACCTATTATTTGTTTCTATAATTGTTTTGCTTTTAATGCTACGTATTATTAGAAACTTTTTTACTGAAGCATTGTTTAAAGTGATTAGTCGAAAAAAAGTTAAAATTTAGATTTTTTGACGTGTCTGCACGAACAGGGTTTTTATTGACATTAATATTTGTTCCTTGAAATATAAAATTAAACAAATTTTTATCTTAGATAGTATTTTACCCTAAGTAACAGAGTGTTACATATAATTAACAATTAAAAGTCATATTAATCTAATGAATTGTTTTATGTTTCAACTATATCTTACTTTCTCCCTCCTTTTATAATTTTTTTTCTTTATACTTTATCTCGTCTTCTTTTAATCACACGCATGGGATGTTTGGTTGTTTAATTCTGTTTTTACTAAAAATATAATAATTACTTTATAGTAATACAATAATTAATCTGATTTGATACTTTTACGTGGAAAAATATTAGTGAAGATTTAATCAAAGTACTTTGGTATTTATTATTAGAATAACTATCATGTCACATAATCTTATAGATTTTAAAGTAAGCCTTAGAGGCATAAAGCTAATGGTACCAACTTCGAATTCCGGTTTTTGGGAAATATCTGTCTAATATATCATGTTTAAAAAAAATATTTTAAACTTTGTCACAATCTAAGTTTTAGCAATGTGATAAAATTGTAAATATATATATTTTACTAAACATAATTAAAGCAAAGAAATATATTTAAAAAGGGAAATTTGTCTAAGAAATAATACAATATATATTATTACATTGGGTTTATTTTAATTTTACACTGACGATGTTTACAACAAAAATATGTTTTATAAATAATCATTAAAATTAAAATTCAAGACATTAAGACATTTAAGATAATGGATCGTTTTTGTTTTAGCATCTAATTATATAATTAATATTTCTACCATTCAATAACTGTAGGTATTATCTTCCCCTTTAAAAAGGTATATTACATGAAGTCCTTCATTCTTTGCTTAGTTAATAAGGCATTCTAATAAAGGTGTAATGAAACGGGATTTAATAGTAACAATAACATTTGTGATTTTAATACAACACTTTTTGAAAGTGATGCATCAAAAAGTGTGGAATAATGAATACAATTTATCATAGTTTGAATTTTTCGTATATTATTAAGGAAATAAATAAAATAATTTGCGTAGCTAGATATAAAAATAGTATACACATTTATATATGTGTAATGTTCATATTATTCTATCTAGTTAATATTTTGATAAATTGCATCAAAATAAATTTGTACAGAACTAAACCGATTTGGATGGAGTTAAAAAAATACCTTTATATAAAACAATAGTATTTACCGATATATAAATATTTATATATAATTATATAAATATGCTTGACTATATATTATTATTTTAACGTAAATTAAAAGTGAACACAGTTAAAATAATCTACATCTTTTGGAAGCAGGCAGTAGTACAGAAACCAGTTGGATACCCTATGAATAACAGATGGTGGAGAGTTCTACGTGGTTTAGAACCTTAACTGTCTACTCGGAGGGCGGATATGGACGACTGGAGGGTTGCTACCACCTCATATATACGCTAATGAAGGTATACTCCCTCTAAAAGTAGCAACCTTACGTTTATTCTTTGGATTAATACACCAATAACCATGAGACGAGATTGTTCAATAAATTTCTACGGTGATTTACAAAAGTTTTAAGTTATAAAGTTCACGTTAAATTCACAATTAATTAAATGTCCGAAGTCTTATCTCAATATGTTCTACAAAATTAAACAGCATTGATATTCGAAGTACAAGATAATGGCATTCTGACTTCCTGTTATTCTATCTCTTTACATCGATATATGTTGACCCCAGTGGTCTTAGGGTAAAGCGCTCGCCTTAAGACCCATGTTCATGGGTTCAAACCCAACCGAATTAGACTGATTCTTCTTTAGAGATAAAAATCCGTAGCACAACTTCCTTCGAAGAATATGAGAAACCGTTGATTGTGACATGTAAAATAACTCTGGAAGATATGTCAAAATACCCTTCCCGGCAAAATTGGTAGTTCCTTCAACTCTCGCTCATAAAAATTCAATGTGGAAGGTAACGGGTAACAATCGCACTTTCTGAAATCTCCAAGTATATGGGATTTCTACCAGATGGTGCAGGCAGTACTAACCAACTGGAGAGTTGTGGTCATGCCCAGCTTCTGATGTATGGAAATCACATCAAACCAACCGGGTTGTTGATTTATGAATAAGATTGATAATGATTAGAAGAGTCTTAAATAAGTGTTGGGGTTAAGTAATTGCTTTAGAAATGAGATACTTTCTAAGTAATCTAGCCGGATTCTTAAAAGTGCACTTTATAAGGGTCAAGAGCACTGAGGAGATAATCTAAGCTATTTGTCTGCAACTGTGTTGAGTCCTTAGGGTTTTCTTGTCCAAGAACGCTGTCGGAGAAAATTTATTTAACTAAAAGCCTTGCAGAAGGTTCCTGAAGTCCATTATAAATTATATCAAGAGACGCAAGGTGCTAATAGCCCAGATCCATTAAAGGACTTAAAGACTGAAAATGTAATAAGGAATATTAGCTTTTTACTTTCTCGCCATCTTACAGGTAGAGAAAGTATTGTGATCGTCAAAAAAATTGAACTCGAAATTTTGATGAATGTCGACGTTTCATGACCCCCGAACCTTAAAAAGTGGCCTTTACAATGCCGTCTGTGTGTTTGTTTGGACTTAAAATTAAGAGTAGTTTAATAAAGGGCAAAAAGAGAAAGAATCGCTTTTCTTAAAATCTGCTCTAACGATTTTGATTAAAATTCTATATAGGCGTTGATTAAGATTATAAATAAACTGGATCTTTTCATTTTACCATGAAAATGACTTTTAGCGTACTTTACAGAAGCAGAAACTTCCGTACCTCCACAATTATTTAAGATACAAAATAACTTATCATTGCAAATTATAGTACTATTATAAATAAAGAAAACTCTTATATAAAATATTGTTTATAGAACAAACAGTTTCTGAGATATTGGCAAATATTTGGTTCAATTTTGTGAGTTTTAGTTGTTAAGAGATACTACTTAAGTCTTAACGCAATAATTCTACAAATCCATAGAGTAATTAAATATAAGTAAGACTCTCAAAAAATTTATGTTTTTCCTTAAACCTCTTAGGAGAGATGTTTGTACAACAATGATCTATCTCCATTTTCGACTCGATAGTGTTGACCCTTGTGGACCCAATATTGATATTTTTTTATCGGGCCAAACATACAAATGAGGACATTGATTCTTTAAAAATAAAATTATAAAATTTAAAACCAAGACTAAAAACAAGTTTTACACAAGTATAGTGCAATTTATGATTGGGTTTGCTTGTGTATATTATTTAGTTTCACATATATCACAAGTTTTGAGTAAATATCTCCATTTTTAAACAATAGAGCGAGAAAGTCCGTGCAGAGTTCAGTATCATTTATTTTCTATTACATATTATATGAGAGGCAAATTTGATTATTGTGTAGGCCTATGTCTATTTTGTTTATTTAATATTCTTACCTTAGAGTTTTTGAGCAAATGGATTAATTTTTAGTTTTTATCATCTTATTAATAAATTGAACACAAATGTTTTTAACGGCCTAATTTGAAGGTTAAAGATGGGGAGGTTTGATTGAAGAAAGTGCACCCAAATTTGGATTGAGATGTAAAATGTAAAAACTATATTTTAAGTCATATTTGGTAAAAAAAAAATATAACCTCTTAATATATCCGACTGAGATTCGATATTTTACCTTCCACGTAACCAGTAAAAATACATTACGCTAAACTTATAATTTAGTTTTAATCTAATCTTAAAAACAGGATTAGCTTTCACTTATTCAAGTAGCCAAATTATCGGGCGCTTCCAGATGTGCTATAAACATTAAACATAGCACTAAAGTTGAAAACAATTTTTTTTTAAATTTAAGAACATTTTAATATGGCACTTAAATGCCATTTAAATGACATACCCTGTCTACCAATATTAATTGTATTAGTGTGTTCATTTTTTCCAGTAGTAATTTTTTTAACAATATTTTTAATATTATTATTAGCACCGCGTCTTACTACCCGTTCGGGTTATACGCACTTACGCTAATGTGTAATGGTAGGGTGATTGTGAGATGAAATGAAGGACCTACAGTTTAACGTGGAATCCGAACCACGGTGGCGACCTGGCATTCCCCACATTCACAAGATGTCTTGTCAGAGGTGAAGGAAGGGTTTGGCAATCAGATAAATCTTTGCCGGGACCAAGGATTGAACCCCGGCCGCCAGCATAGAAGTTTGACACCTTACCCCTAGACCACCAGGTCACAATTTTTTTATTTTTTTTATTTTTTAAATAAAATATAGAACAAAATCCCTTTAAAATTAAATATAAAATTGACAAAAAAAACTAACTTCAGATCAATCATTTTTTATATATGGAAAGGTAGTTTAGGTTAAGTATCCCATAAGCTAAACACATGTCCAAGCCGTGACCCACTTGTGGCCCTGAAGTTCCTTGAATAATGCAGAAATAAACAACAAATTAGGATATTGTTTTAATATATTTGGCCAATTCTTCAAGAAACTTAAGCAGCCTTTTGTCGGAGATTGGTTAGACATGCCTGAGCTAAACCATAGCTGAAACAAATAAGGTAAACTCATAAATGGAACGTAGCTAAAGTCAAAGTTTCGTAGAAATATCCTTATTGGATATCTAGAATATCTACTGGATCATATTTCACGCAACCCGCTTCTGTAGCTGTATGCTCTAAGGGGTCATTCTTGCAATAAAATAGATTACCGAGGATCAAAAGATTGTGGTTCGATTCCAGTTGAGTGTACTGAGGGTGATTTTACCTCAAAGGTCTCCAACTCTTTCTCTTCGCTCAAATGTGGGTGCACTTCATCTAAGTTCAAACTTTCTCATCCTCAACCTATTATAGTAATTAGTAGGGCCTACCTACATAAGCGTACAACTCAAACGGGTAAAAAGATGCGATGCTAACACAAAATAACAATAAACTAACGCATTCATAATATGTCAAGTCATGAGATCTGCAGCTGTCAATTTTGATAGATATTTACTAATTAATAGCTTGACCCGTTTGTTGCACGGCTAAGCAAAGCCAAAACTATATCAATTAGAAAGTTCAACATCCAGCTGGCCACTTTTTTATATAATCTCCTTGCTCAACCTGAGCTAGCTACGTTAATCACACACCAATTATGGTAATTAATTTAAAAAATATAAATAAATTATTTAAAACAAAATACTTCCGTGTATTAAAACTGATTTCACTAAAAATCGCAATCCATTAACAAGGCAGTATTTAACTAAACACGATCATAAAATAAGATAAACGAATTAATACACATTGTTACAGGAATATGTTGGAAAAAAAGAGCATTACAGTTCACCAAATATATATATAAATGATAAATTATGTCAAAGAAACATATTAAATAATAATAATCATGGTTTTTCAAAGAGCATCACAGTTTACTGAGCTATGTCACCAGAATTTTATTGTATTAATTGTTATGTCGCTGCTGGATAGCCGCTAATTTATCCTTCGAATTTAAGCTTTTCTATCGCGACGATAATGTATCATCTTTAAGATAGTCTTTAGTTTTTGCATTCGTTTATTTTTCGTCTGTCTATACAAAGCTAGGATATGAAGTTTGAAAAACCCTCATGTAAATCTCATCAAATTCTAGAAAGGACCCTTAATTTTAGATTACAAATCTCTATGTCTACTGGTTTAAAAGATACATCAGTGTATTTTGAAAATTTCAAATTCTCTTTTTCACCCTTAGGAGGTCCAATTTCACTGAATCCCGTATTGTATCTTGCTTAAGGCTTAAAAGGAACCTTAAGAAAAATTTCAAGTTTCTAGGACAAAATGTTGAGGAAATACGGTGATGAGTGAGTAAGCCTTAATATGTAAATATATTATATCAAACAACACTAATAATATAGTTTTTTTAGCACCAGGTATTTACTACCTTATCAGGTTTAACACACATATACTAATAATGCTAATGTGTTAGGGATAATAAATGTTTAATTTAGAGGAAATGTACCCACATCTACGAGGAGAGAATGAGTGGTAGATCATTTAGGAAATACCAACCTCAGTATACACAACCAGTATTCGAACCCCGATTCCCTGGTAATCGGCAGTCAAGTCTATTTCAAAAGTGATTTCTTAGAGCAGTGGTCACCTAATGGCGGACCACGGTACGCATCCGGACCGCAAATATAGATTTAAGGACCTTGACGAGATAGTGATAAAAAGAAGTGATGCTATTTCAGTGGTGGGTGGGTAGTAGACACGGAAGGCCAACAACAATAAATAAGTAAAATAAATAAAATGAAAGAAAATAACTTTTTTGAATTAGTAGAGTTCTATAGGGCTTGAACTTGAGTCACTGTTAAAGTTTTGCCGGACCGTGTAGTGTGTGTTGAATTTTTAAAATGGACCTTATTCACCGATGCGTGTGGTACTAAATTAAAACGTTATCAATATTTGCCACAAAATTATATGTTTGTATTGTTTGAAAGTCCCTCCCCCCTAAAAATTAGACTGGATGTATTATCTTTGAACATAGTATTTTCTTTTAGATATAATGATAAAAATTTCCCATAACCAACAAAAGTATATTTTTTAATGAAATTGTATGATTTTCAAATGGTAGATAAAACCTGAAGTCTTCTTCTGTTCATCCAAAATGTCCTTTGATTTGAAACGAAACCATCCCAGTCGTTAATCTTTGTTAGTCGTCGTTATAAATCACTTGAGCGGACTGATACTTGCACGTCGACGAGGGGATTCACATTAATTGCACCTATCACTCACAGTCTTTGGTGTTCACACCTTTCGCGCCCTCACGGATTATGAAACCGGGACGTCCTGTAGAAAGATAGAGATTAAATCGTAGAAAATAACGGTCGTTTTTATCAGAACAAACAGGGCACCCATAAATTTCGCAGTAGTTAACCCGTCAGTTAATATGACCTGAGTTGTTTTCCTAACAGGAGTGTAAAATTTCAGACAAACATATTCCAGGATTGACTCTGTTATAAATTTGTACACAAAAAAAAAATGCATGTTTAAACTTACTAAAACTTATTTGAAATGGTTCTAATATTTAAAGAAATCTTAGTTGATGTCTAACGAACTAGTTTAGATGGTTATCTAAATGTTACCAATCGAAAAAAAAAATTAAATTTTCATCCATGTGAATTGAGTTCCTTCTTTGAATGTATATAATTATTGTGTATATACATTCAACGGTTCCTCCACTGGGCCTCAGGTAGTACAATTGCAATAGCCTAGACCCTCCATGACACCTTAAGAGAGGGATTATAAGTAGTCATAGTTCCTCCATGACACCTCAAGGAAAGGATAATAAATACATACGCCTTTATTGACGTGTCTACAATGGTGAGGTCAACATTATTAATAAATACCTTCAACTCTTTCGAAATGTAGCTTCGTTGACCTTTAATAATGTTGCGTTTTGCTATTGCATGACTATTGAGAGAATTGATTTTATGATACGATCTTTTTAAATAATGGTGTAACTGTGTCCGGTGTAACATTACGATAAAAAAAAAAAGTGTTTTGCTCAGAATAACATTATTGATATAAATCTTCCAGGAATGAGCTATTATTTTTTTATTTTTATCGAGAATTGAAGGGATATTTTTAGCACAAAAGGTTTTGACGATTTATTCCAACGGTGAAAGGATTAACTACCTGGTTTGTGGATATTCACTTTTATTAGCGATAGGGAGTGAAACACTGAGAAAATTACATGTTTAAAATTATATTTAGTAAACATAGACGGGATTCAAAGATTGATCTCATCGTCAACAGTGATCAAGTAAATTTAACCCGCCCAAGTGGCGTAGCTAGCTAACGCGCTGGTTTCGTGCAGAGATAGACTGCCGAGGACGGGGAGATTGAGGTTCGAATCTCGTTCGGGTGAACAGGGGGTGGTTTTTCCTAAATGGTTTTCCACTCTTCCTCCACGCAAATGTGGTTTCACTTACTCTATATTCAACCTTCCCAGTTCCTAATCCACTAGCGTAATTATTACTTAAGCGTGTAAACTGAACAGATGGTAAAACGCGGTGCTAAGTATTATTAAAAAAATAAGTAAATTTAGTACGAGTTGACTATCAACGTGTGAACGACCAGAGGCGCTATTAACACTAGTAGTTCTATGGATATCTCCCGCCATGATTTTGACAATACCGTCTTTCTAGTAGTTCTGTGAAAAACAGACCTAATTCCATGTTCTTATTATTACTACAGTCTTACTAGTAGTTCTGCGATCAGTAAACCTATTTCCTTCCATGTTCTTATCATTACTTCTTACTAGTAGTTTTGTGAACAGTATAACTCCCTCCATGTTCTTATCGTTACTACAATATTACTAATAGTTCTGTGAGCAGTGAACCTAATTCCCTCCATGTTCTAATCATTACTATAACCTTAACAGTAGTTCCGTGAACAATATACCTCGCTAAATCCTTTATGGTGTCGATAATAAAGTCTAGTAGTTATGTGAACAGTAGACCTCACTACCTCTATTAAAAAAATACTAAGTACATCTTGCTAATAATTATGTAATGATCTTATCTTTCATACATACTTAAAATGTATCTTTGTATTTTAATTTGAAATATCTTCTCGGATTACTCTTTGGCTTTGGAGTTGATATTTTTCTTTAATAATAAAGTTAAGTCAGAAAACCAATTATGCTATATTCAATTTCACATTAAAGCGATAAAAAATAACTGTTGTTTACTTGTATTATGAAGCTAGTATCGCAATAAGTCTCAGAATTAAAAAAAATGCAGCCGATGTGCTTGATCGATTTTAAACTCAAATCGCTTGGGATGACCTTTCAAAAGAAACACTTTCTGAGCGGTTACTGTCTTGAAACGGATAACCATATATATATACGCACGTAATTTGGCCTAGTTTCAAAAAATGTTCTTATCAAATTTAGTTTAAATTGGTTCATCACATTTGGAATTTGGCAATAATATTTGGATAAGCATCCTGAAACCTGGGAGACGATACCAAACAGTCGAGTTTAATTAGACCTGGTATAATATATATAACATTATAATATTAGATCATTGAAATATAATTTTATCTTCTTTAAACGATCAACGAAACTTGTTTGTTCTGAAAAAATGTTAGGTAGATTTAATTTTATGTTTTATATATTTACACTCCTATGTTTGTGTTAACAATGCTTTTCATTGTTTCCGCAGTAGCTTCTTTGCTGTTATTTCGTGATAGCTGCCATCATTCAAGTACATTTTGTCTTAATAAATCAATTACAAAAAATAGTTCTGTGTTTAAAAGGAATGCCTATGTTTATTGTTCGGTTAACTAAACGTTTCACCTTGTGGCGTGGTGTAGAGCATTTTTTTTTTTTCTTTTTTAGGGTAAGCAATGTTTGTTTAAACTGTACCTTTGAGTTGTTTTCATCATTAGGGAGGAGATTAATTTCCTAGGTATCAACTTATGTATTTTTGGTCAAATGGGGAACAATTGGGTGAGAACATGTTACAGGTACAATTTTAACCATCTTTACTTACCTCGGTAACAATCCGACACTTAACTGGTTTCATCAGCTAATGATAACATATTAACTGAATGACTTATCAAATTTATCGTGGACATTCTTTATGTCACTTACGGAAGGACCCGCTTCGGTGGTTTAATGATCCAACGCGTTACTATCGTGTTAGACTAGACTGCCGAAGTAAGGGAGGTCAGGGTTCGATCCCAGTTGGGTATATTTATGGCGGTTTTCCACTCTTCTTCCACGCAAATGTGGGTGTATTTCCTTGTAATTTAACCTTCCCAATCCCTAACAAACTAGTGTAATTAGTACATAGGCGTTCAACCAGAACAGGTACTAAGGCGTGGTGCTAAAAAAACTTCTGGAAATGATGGTTTTACATTAAGACCCGCCTCGGTGGCGTAGTTGGCTAACGCGCTTGTCGTGTTGAACTCGACCGTCGAGGACGGGGAGATCGAGGTTCAAATCTCGGTCGGGTGAACTGGGGGTGGTTTTTCCTAAATGGTTTTCCACTCTTCCTCCACGCAAATGCGGGTTCTCTTTCTCTAATTCAACCTTCCCGATTCCTAATACATTAGCGTAATTAGTACTTAAAGCGTATAACCCGAACGGGTAGTAAGACGCGGTGCTAAATATTATTATTTTACATTAAGGAGAATTAATAGACATATTTTATGTATTAAGACACTGAACGCTGTGTACTTTAGTAAATATCTTTGATTTTAGCGGGTCAACTCCTGACACGATTAGTTAGTTATCTTGTGTATACCACTTGATTTTCTTTCACATGATTACGTCAATACTGAACGAAAAATATACATCAAATTTAAGACAATTGAGCCGGTATAAGTTTTTTTATTGAGGAGGACTGAGAAAATGATTATTGAGGTTTGTTTTAGCCGTGTGATTTACAATGTTATCGAACATAATATCATATACTGCTTAGTCATTGAGTTTGCTACAAAGAGGTATAATGTTTACTTAACGTATGGACGTTAATTTATGCTAAATTTCATTTAGATTGCGAGTGTAAATATTTTTTTGTGTGCACTCTTAATGCATGAGAACATCTAAACAAACTTAACCGGTAAATGAGCTACTGACCCTGAATTAAATTTATTTGTCTGTTTTTTTAATATTAATAGTTTGAACAGACATATTTGCAACCTAGGACGATATAAAATTCACTTTAATGTGCGAGAAAATATATTTTGGTTTTCTAAGTCGTGAGTGGCCGTTTAAATAATTGATACTCGGTTAAACTGATTAAACCTGTCAACTTTCAATGGTTAAGTGGTTTGTTAGAATAAACATTAACTTTAATCTCTTTATTTATTAAATTTTATTTGTTTATTTAAATAAACATTAAATTTAATTTCTTAAAATGATGACCAAGTCAATTCTTCATTTTATTCACTTGTATTCAAACTAAGTGTAGGCCTATAATTATAATGGAGATAGATATGGATTTACTATTTATGGATCAAGTGTAACGAGGTTTTGTTTTAACTTTACCATTTGGACTTAAATGTCTGTTCAAATCTTTCCATGATAACTGTCAAACTCATGGACCAATATTAACGAAATTTGTCAAAAACATTCTTTGAATCCAAGCCGAAAGATTTATTCACTAAGTTTTTCAATCTTTTCATCAGTTTTAGGAAGGTGACTAATCAAAAAGCTTTTTTTATTTAATAGCTCCTGTCAAATGATTGAATTTAAAATTATAAGCACTAGATTGAGTACCTAAATCATGTTATTATTTTGAAATTTATTGCACGACTGACATCTTGGATAGAATTTTTTTTATATTCTATATGAATATAGTGTACTACTATTTAATATAGTATTCTTTTGTTTTCTATATAAATTCAAAGAGAAATCGTAAAACTTTAATAACGTTAATAACATGTCATAATTCATAACAAGATGTAAATTGATATTTTTTTAAATAGAGGAAATGAGGAATACTGTTTACAAAACTACTACTCTACCTACATTGATTTCATACATTAAAATCATGTATAACACCTTCTGTGGCAATAGTTATTACCTATCTGAAATCATCTTGGATGGAATATCAAGTGCGTGCTGGTTTTCTGTAGCTATTTCAGTCTTAAATCTCTATAAGTATTTCCACGTGTGTTGTTTTTGTGCTATTTTTACAGGGTGATTGGAATGTTACATAACCTCTTCAGATGGGAGAAAGCCACGTGTGATATCTTACTAGTTGAACCTCTATTTAAAAATTGGTATGAATTTTTATACGCACAATTTCTTATTTTATTCAACTTAAAATGTTCAACTAAATTTATTTGTTCACTGTCTAATTTATCGAATGTTGTTTTAGATACATTTTTGAATATAAAATAGCCTCTTATGCTGATTTTACGGAAATATGAATAGTTTGTTTCCACTCACTCAATTATATATATTTTTTTAAGTTGTAACAAAGTAAAGCGAATAGTAAAGTAGCGCTGCTTGGAATAATTTGATCTTGTCATTTCTTCCGTCACCCAGTACAAAGTAGTTATATTTTAACACAAAGACCTATTTTTTTAAATATTAATAGTAATGATGTTAATTGAATATTAGTGTGGATTTTAAGGGTGTACTTATTATTTAAGGCTCTAAAATATTACATGATTTTTAACAACTTAGTTTGTGTTCCGTTTATTGGCGTATGTGAGTGACGTCACACACACAGACAAAAAAAAATGTCTTTCTCCGTCTGGCGTTACCTTCTATTATCCTTAGTTTCAGTTATACCGTGTTTATTTTTAAATAGTTGCACTGGTATTTGTTTAAAAAAAATTCTTGGTTAAAATATAATTATTTTGATACTCTTTAATATTCAACATACTATATCTAATAATTATTTTTCTTTGATGTAGTTCTACACTAATATGTACATTTATAAATTCTTTTTTTTTTTATCACCGCGTATTACTTGTTCAGTTTAACGATTATATAATGATTACTATAATGGGATAGGGAAGAGAATGGAGGTATTTTAGAGGTAATATACCCACATTTGCATTGAAGGAGAGTGGGAAACCACCAATTATTAATAAGCACTCTTATTAGCCCCGAGTGGTATACAAGCCCCTATATCTTTGTAACCAGCAGGGCAGTCTAACATGAGAGTGACGCCAAAGAAGCTGGTAATACTTTATTTAAGAAAGTCCAAAGCCCGTATCGGTGGTCGCATGATCTACGAGTCACGCTAGTTCTAGACTGGATTACCGATACAGGGGCTGTATCGGGTTTCCAACCACAGATCTATGCACTGATAATGTTTCCTCCCAAATTATTTATTTTTCTTCCCATATACAAATATGGGTCTATTTCCTCTAAAGTTATACTTTAATAATTCCTTTTCCATTAGCGTAACTAATTAATGCGTATAAACCAAACGGGTACTAAAACACGGCGTGGATTAAAAAGAGATAAAAACTGTTTTAAAGCTAGATGTACTACTATTTTGGC
Organism: Timema cristinae; assembly: GCA_039000515.1. Taxonomy (NCBI): domain Eukaryota; kingdom Metazoa; phylum Arthropoda; class Insecta; order Phasmatodea; family Timematidae; genus Timema; species Timema cristinae. The sequence continues at coordinate 34,454,710 of JBCFYV010000001.1, read as the reverse complement.
ACGATGTCCTACTCCCGTTAGTACTAGTCACATTTAATTAAGTTAATGGGGTAGAGATGAAAAAGATAAACGTTAAAGTAGTTGAGCAATAATAGCCAAGCTATTATAGTTGTTAAATAGGGCTATATCTGCATATAAGCATCATTATATTTAAATTGAAAAATGATACATGGACACATGAATCGAAACCGAGACCTTTGGCTCAGCACGGAGACATCCCGGTTCCAAGGTCATTAGTAACTTATATTTTAAGGTAAGCTCTGTGATAGACGTGGGAAATCACTGACTCTGCCTTAAATTATGGGTGAATAATGGCCCTGGGCAAAGGATGACTCCTGGATAGCTCAGTGGTAATAGGGCCCTTACACGATCAGTCAGAATTTCAGACCTAAGAATGAAAGTCTGACTGATCGTATAGGGGCCCTATAGAAGAATTCACGTGCTGTGCCAAAGGTATTGGGTTGAATTCCGGTGTCCAGGTGTAATTTTTCAATCTAAAGATATGTAACCACATTTGAATGAAAGGATATTGGGATAGTCATTAAGATAAAATCACGCTCAGTTTATAAGACTGATATTTGAACTCTTGACATCCACGTCGTCCGCTAGCCATACCAGACAAGAATGAAGTCGAAGTTTGAGTGACCCAGTGCCAACTAGTATGACTTTTAAATAATTGAAAGGTTTCACGAATTGTATAGTATATTGTTAGCATTAAGGTGAGGTGGTAAGGATTGCGAGTTATGGTCAAAATCTTTGCAGTTTTTATGGTAAGACATTTTTCTACAAAATTAATCAAATATTTTTCCAGTAAAGATAACATTCACCATAGTGCTGTAAATAAGTAATTGTTGCTTCACATGGTGATATCAACAGCACTTGAATATATAATAAGGATGTCCTATGTTAACTTTTATCTTTACTTAAAAAGTTTTTCATGAAATATAAAATATACTCATAATAAATGTTCAAGAACTGTTGAGTTGACCCTGTGGAGAAAATTAAATTCTGTGTGTATACTGAATAATTTTTGGGTGAGCTGGTGGTCTAGGGGTAAGGTGTCAGACTTCTGTGCTGGCGGCCGGGGTTCAATCCTCGGTCCAGCACAGATTTATCTGATTTCCAAACCCTTCCTTCACCTCTGACAAAACATCTTGTGTATGTGGGGAATTCCAGGCCTCCACCGTGGTTCGGATTCGACGTTAAACTGTAGGTCCTTCATTTCATCTCACAATCACCCTACCATTACACATTAGCGTAAGTGCGTATAACCCGAACGGGTAGTAAGACGTGGTGCTAATAATAATAAATATATATTTGATTGATTAGAAATATTTTTTTGTGTGGTTAAAACTGCCAAAATATTCACCTTTTCTCTCACTCATTTCATACCACCTTAAGTTGTCTTAAATTACACGCATTGGCGGGCATATAAACTAAGGCGTCAATCTCTTCTGACCTGGTTTTATGGTGACAGGAAGTTTGGGGAGTGAATCAAGATTGAGCGTTCTTAGATTACTTTCCCCAATGGTTTTGGCACTGTCCTTAAATTACGGAAGTCTGTGTGTATTAGAGGGAGGTGGGAAGTTAGTATTTACTTACTTTTTATTTTGAAGGGAGATGGGTCATAATTCAGTTTAAGTAAGGTTTTTCACCAATCTTTATAATGAGACCAAATTTAAAAAAATATTCAAAAAATAAATATATTAAATGTAAATTTACATTTAAATTTAATTTACTTATTATTCGAAAAAAATACTTATGATGTGCTATATACAATTTTACTGCAATTAAAATACTCTAAATTTTCATATCACACGCTGTATTACCAATCCTTTAGTTCAAAAATATAGAAACTATAAAAATTATCTAGTTTACCTAATAGTAATATAGGATAGCAGGAGGTGGGGACGGTAACTCTTTCGATTCCTTAAGTGAGGTGATGGGGGTCTAAAATAATTTAAAAAAAGGACTTACCACTTTATTTCTACGATAATGCGGCTTCACTTCATCTTAAAATGATACCTTCCTTACGCCTACACCAACTATATTTGATAAACGAATATCCTGAATGGGTAATCTTATGCGTATTACATATTATGTGAGAGAGCCTAACAGAAGAAATAATGATAAATATAAACATTAATGTTCAATTAATTTTTCCATAAAAATAAATTCTCATCAATTTAATTTGAAAAACAACGAATGATTGTTTATCAACTTCATTAGAAGAATAGCTTGCTATTATTACAAATTAAATTAGTAAAGTAAAATGTTAAATGAAAGTATTTGTTATATTGTGTGCTTTTGCTAATTGTTTTTCGCTGTACGACTATATATTAAAAGGATAAAAAAAAAACCAATTCGTTCGCATGTTTTTATTTAACCAATTTCATATTTTTATTCCTATTTGGTAGAGGAATTTTATTTTGTGGTTTGACGTAAATAAAAAGAGTAAATATTTTGTTGTTTTAATATCATCTGATCCGTATGTTCACCAAATAGACCTGGCATGTATTTACTTAACAAAAAATGCGTGAATATTAAGGTAGGATTTTTGTAGGTAGACATTTTACTAACAAATACAAAAGTAATTAATTTTTAATCACTAATTTCATACATTTATTTTGTTTATTTGAGATATTAAACGTGCACTTTTTGAACCGAGTGATTATATCAGCACATGAGAATTTCTATGAGCGAAAGCACAATACCTTACCCGTTTTTCTGGTAAAGGTATTTTTTACATAAAATCAAGTGTTCTTTTATCTTGCCACAATCAACATGGGACCAACTGCTTTAGTTCCGCTCCGAAGAAATTTATGCTAAGGATTTTTATCATTGAAGAAAAATCCGTCAACCCCGGCTGGATTTGAACCAAAGAAAAGTAGATCATGAGGCATACATTTTACCTCAAGACCACCGAGGTCAGGTCAACAATTTCATGTATTCATGCGTCAATGTATGTGATATGCAGCTGTCACTTTGGATAAATAATATAAATACATATTAATTAATTCTAACGATTCAGTGACCTGGTGGTCTAGGGGTAAGGTGTCAGACTTCAATGCTGGCGGCCGGGGTTCAATCCTCGGTCCTGGCACAGATTTATCTGATTACCAAACCCTTTCTTCACCTCTGACAAGACATCTTGTGAATGTGGGGAATGCCAGGCCTCCACCGTGGTTCGGATTCCACGTTAAACTGTAGGTCCTTCATTTCATCTCACAATCATCCTACCATTACACATTAGCGTAAGTGCGTATAACCCGAACGGGTAGTAAGACGTGGTGCTAATAATAATAATAATAATCTAACGATTCAGTAATATGTGATCAATTCTGCCCGCAAATAAAAAGTGTATATATTTACTAAAAGTTCCTTCATACGAGAATCCTTCTATGGATACTGTGTTATTGAGTGGGGGAGATTTTCCAATTTTGTACGTTCTTTGTGAGGAAATAGATTCGACAGTTCCACAGGGGGATAAAGTCAACAGGGGCACTTTACCCCATATACATACAAGGAGGTGGCGTGTAACCGGAAAATCAATAGGAAAATGGAAAACGGCAATTTGATTTGATAGCTCCCGTTGTATTTCGTGAAGCGTCGGTGTTTTCGGAAATTAGTTTTGTAACCTTCTAGAGAATGACTGTAGCGAAATTGTGATAAGATAATAGCTTTATAAAATACAAACATATTTATTTTTGCAATAGATTTTTGAATAAAACCAGGTGACCTGGCGGTCTAGGGGTAAGGTGTCAGACTTCTATGCTGGCGGCCGGGGTTCAATCCTCGGTCCTGGGACAGATTTATCTGATTACCAAACCCTTTCTTCACCTCTGACAAGACATCTCTTGAATGTGGGGAATGCCAGGCCTCCACCGTGGTTCGGATTCCACGTTTAACTGTAGGTCCTACATTTCATCTCACAATCACCCTACCATTACACATTAGTGTAAGTGCGTATAACCCGAATGGGTAGTAAGACGCGCTGCTAATAATAATATTGAATAAAACCTAGCTTAATTATAGTCATCTGCTTCGGTGGTCAATTGGTCTAATGCGTCAGTCTCGCATTAGGTAAGACTGCCTATGATGGAGAGATCAGGGTTAAAACCTCGGTAAAGGGTACAGAGTTTGTTTAATCCTAAATAATTGTTATGCTTTCTATCCACACAAATGGAGCTACACTTAATCTAAATTAATGCTTTCTCATACCTAAAACCGTAGCGTAATTTTTTTATTTGGTAAAAGGCCATAATGGGAAATAGAACGTGGGGCTAGATATAATTAATTATTTTATTGGAATATAAGTAATATGTGAAAATTAACTGCTGAATATCTAATTAGTTGATATATGAACACATTAAATTATATGTAGTAACCTTTTTGAGACCAACAAGTTCTTTTTATAGTTTCAAAAAGTAATTAAATACAGGCGAAGTGCGACAGGTTTCAAGTACACACCTAAATTAGTTTTAAAAAACAAACATAAAACATTCAAAAGTTGTTAGTAAATAACAGAAAAAAAAAATTATCGGTTTTTAAAAGTTATAATTAATGTGTCGTGGATCTAACTTTTGGAAATGTAATCTTTCGAATACTCTTCTAAAGTAATGTATAGTGTATGTAGACACGAGAGCGTGATGTTTAAAAACACAACATAAATTCACTTTTAAGATAAAACTTTAACTATTAGGTGGGGTTGAATATTCACGAAGGGTAGCTACAATCTAGTTTTCATAAGAATAACCTTATTTGAAGGATATTAACATTACTAGATCTAGTTTCGCGTGTCCATACATCTTGTCATGTGATCTAGAGCTGTCACTGTTGATAGTTTTTATCTATACCTAAATATCGCACTAATAATATGGTGAAATGCTGACAGAAAGATATAGGTTTTTTTTCTTTCTAAAACGCCCTTCTTTTGAAAATTGATATGTACACGCTTGAAGAATATATTTTCAATTCTAATTCCACCTAAAATAATATAATATTGATAGTGAGGATATTTTGTATTTATATAATATTATATAATTATTATTCATATATATTGTAATACACTATTTATATATACAGTACATATAACATATCTTGACATTCTCTCCTCAAACAAGCTAATTGGTTATTCGTTCGTAAAATTTTCCTTGAATATAATTAACGTTATCTAAAGTAGCATAAAGTATTAACAGTTTAATAGTTTAAACCATATATATTTTATATTCAGAAAATTTAAAAATGACACTTGTAAATAGGAATTGAGCCCTGGAGGTTTTGCTTAGTACGCCAATGCTCTTACCACTGAGCTATCCAGGAATCGTCCCGTACTCAGGATCACTCTTAACTCATATTTTAAGGCAGAGTCTATGATGGAAGTGTGGAAATCATCGTTTACAAATGTGTGATTTTATTAGGATCATTAGCCATCAAATAATGCATCCACCTTTAACTCGGTAGTTGGCTAGGTTATCTGATAGCTCATGATCTTAATAAAATCACACATTTGTAAACGATGATTTCCGCACGTCCATCATATCCTCTGCTTTAAAATATGATTGAATAATGACCCTGGGCACGGGACGATTCCTGGATATCTCAGCGGTTAGAGAATTGGCATACTATGCCAAATGTCCCGGTTTCGATTCCTGTGTCCAGGTGTCATTTTTCAATTTTCATAATATGGTATCTAGATGAAGAATTCCTCACAAAAAAGCATAAAAATTGCTTAGGCTATTTAATTTTTCCATATATATATATTTCTAACATAGGACTAATAACGTTTATTATAGTAAAAAAGAGATTTAATTTATGGATTATTTTACTTTTGCTATTTTTAGGTGAACACTTTATAAATATTATTTATGTTGTACAGGCACAAAAATAAAAATAAAATGCAAAAATTAATTGTGTTATTACATAGTTGAAATAACATTATTTTTCTCTCTTAACCATTAGTGTTAAATATGTTTATATGTTCGTGTATGTGTGTTACATACACACACAAGTGATTAAATTATATAAAATTAAGTTTATTTTAGGTATTAACGTTCACTTAATGAACTAACTGATCATATTAGCACATGACTTATGAACCAACTTAATTCTATAACACACACAGCATCAAGCCCCAAGTCCGATATTAAATCATTCTGAAAGGGGAAGAAGCCATCATTTCACCAATCCTTTTTTTTTTTTTTTTCAGCCATACCATGAATAAAACTCGGGACCTTTAACTCGGTGAGCAGACACGCTACCAAATGAGCTAAGGTGTCGCAATACAAGTGATAAAAGACTTAATCCATGGATAAAATGGGATGTAGACGTTAGCTTATAGGAATTGAACCGACAACAGCGTGGGGATGAACTATATCCCATATAACAAACAATCTCTAGCTTACCCAACCATGAGTCAAACCTCGGCTTACCCGGTCAATTTTGTGCAGGTATATTGACTTAACAAAACATGCCACCGTAGATAGCTAGCGCTAAATTAATTTACAAGCATGTGAATTGCTATTTTAGTTAATATTTACATTTTATTTTGATAAAAGAATAATTTTTATGTTTATTTTCTCCGATAAATATGATCGCTATCAGTGAGCTTTACCGAAGGGGTGGGATGCCTAACTGAGCTGGGAGGCCTAGTATATCCGACGGGATGAAATGCTGGAATTTATCCCCCTCCATCACCCGTATAAAGATTTTTTCACTATTAACATTAGCATTATCGTATTATTCAGTTTTATTTACACTCCGCGTTGGATACATTATCAAATTATTCAAGCCATTATTATGACAGCGCAAATTTTTTTTTTAAACAGGTAGGTAGTGTCTATTTAATTAAAATAAGCCATTTTTTTAAGAAGCTATATTTGTAATTGTATAAGCTATAGCTATGAAAATATATTATTTCAACAGCATTTAATAAACATATATTTGATGTGTGATGTCAGTTTCTTAGCATATTTCTTTTAATTTTAGTTAGTTAATGAAGTGTACCCACATTTTCGTCTTGAGAGAGTGTAAAATAATATAGGAAACGCCACCCTTTGTACACCCGACCGGTATTCGAACCCTTCTCTTCCGTCGTCGGGTCTTTTATAAAAATGATGCCTTAGAATATTTAGCCACCGAAGTGGATGGATCACTTTTTAATAAAGGTTACTAGGGATACGAACAGCTGATTATATGGTTTACGGCATCAGACTAGGAATATACTGGATTATCAATGACGGGGAAGTCAAGATTCGAATATTGGCCGGGTACATTGGGTAGAATTTATCACATGTGATTTATCGCATTATTTCACCAATTTCCATTTCACGCAAATGCGGATGCACTTCTCTTAGAAAACATGTACACCCTTGTTTAACCCATTGATATCCATAGTGTCAAAGTAGCCTACATTCCACGTACCTTGATGAATTAGACTCTGACTCTACCTTTGAGGATGGACGAAGGATATGTTTTGTTTTTTTTTCTAATTAAAAAATCCTCTAACCACTCGGCTACCGCGACGGACTCACCCCGTGGTTTGAACCCTTTCTATAATGACTGCGCCGTGCAGCGTAGGCAAGTGCAACCACACGGACGTTAAAGCAAAGCAAGGCTGAAGAGAGAATGTGGGAGAGGAAAATGAAAAATCATTAGCGGTCTGTGTATATAGTCACAGGCTTTAGTTAGACACGTCCTTTCATGTTCCTTGCATTTATTATGTTTGCTCATCGCGTTCTGGAATATCGTCTAGTATTTGAACGTTTATATTCACACTCACGCCTTATTATACTTGCCCTGAAGTGTTCGTTATGTAATAAATACAATAGGAAGTGTTACATTTATAAATACATGGTAAGATAAGAAGTTCTCTTCGTTTAATTTCGTAAAAAAAAAAACATATCGCCCTACATATTCTAAATACTTGTTTATTTGCTATTGAAAGACTCAACCAAACATGCTTCGATGGTAGAAAGTACTAAGGCAAGGTTCTTCAACTCACGGCCCACGGGCCAGTTGAGGCCCACCTTAACTTTTGTTTACAGCCCTGCCGTCTCATGAAAAATATTAAATTATTTCAAGAGAAAAAATAACAAGTACAGATTTATATTTTATCTAATTAAATAATAATATAGATATTTATTTTAAGTTATTTTATAAACTATTTTTACTTTATACGTGAATAAAAAGATACGTTTTTGTAGAAATTTACCTTGAATCGGCAAATGAATACTCTAGTAGATTAAGGATAGAGAACAGTTTCGGGTGCGTTTGAATATAGTCGGGAATGTTCGCATTCGCTCATCACCACTGAGACTCTCGGAACCCCATACGAAATATAATATATTAAGGTTCAATCCGAATTTTGGGTCGGTACAGTATTGCGGCCCGCGAGCCAACAAGAGACGGAAACTTGTACCTTAAAAGTTTGAATATCCCTGGTCTAAGGCATATTTATAGCAATAGACTGGACTGCCAATTACGGGGAGATAGTGGTTCAATCCCAGTCGGATGCACTGAGTGTTTTTTCTAAACCGTTTTCCTCTCTCCCTCCACGCAATTGCGAGTGTAATTCCTCTCAAATTAAAACCTTCCTGATCTTTAACGCGTTAGTGTAACTAGTACATAGGCGTACAACCCGAACGGGTAGTAAGACGTGGTGCTGAAAAAAAAATCCCTTTGTGTATTACGTGGGGGAGTTATTATATCTTTCCGAGATCTGTAAAGGGCTGGGGACTCTTGGAGGGGTGTATAGTTTTTATTAATTAATTGGGAATGCCAGGTCTCCACCGTGGTTCGGATTCCACGTTAAACTGTAGGTCCTTCATTTCATCTCACAATCACCCTACCATTACACATTAGCGTAAGTGCGTATAACCCGAATGGGTAGTAAGACGCGGTGCTATAATATATAATAATTATTATAATCTAATGGTGCTAGGCTATACAAACTGGACATGTGTAGGAACTGTTAGCATACATGTATACGTTTAGTGACTATTTCAGAACATGCATTCATAACTGATAATATGTTTGAGATCAACTACTTTTGACAGGTCTATCCAGAGGAGAGGTTAATGTCTAGTACCCCTCACTTATTTGAAATACGACATAAACGATCCTCTTGTGAGAGCCAGAGTTAGCAGGATGAAAAGTTACATTGTATTAAGACAGAAGGCTTTCTGTTTCGGGAAATGTGTGATTTTGTATAATCTTGACCAGAACAAATTAATTTTGAAGCAGCCCTTAAAACTTTTTCAGCATGTTAGACAGGAGGTAGATATATTAGCTAGTTTTAAGTATTTAAATATTATCATTTTTACATCAAAGATGTATATAGAAGGTATTGTAATATTATAAATGTATTACGAGATTTAAATATGCTTCTGACTGCAAAAAATATACTCTCATTTTCATAAAATTGCTTATGTGACAAAAAAGTTACTAGATATATTTCACGTATTCATACGTTGTCATGGTTACGCGGGTACAAAACAGCGCAGGTACATAAGGGCTCTTTAATGCACGTGGTGTCGGTCGCGGTTGTTGGGTCACCGCGTTTTTTTTAACTGCATTGAGTTAAATGAGTCAATTTATACACGCTGGTAGCGTAGAGTCCGCAGCAATCGAGTATTTTCTAAATACATTGATGTAATACGACCTTTTATAAAGCGGTAGCAGCCTGCCGTCAGCTCACATAGTTGTCGACTGAACTGCACTAACTTCAGTGGTGCCCTCCCGTCAGTTTACTGGTTGTTATTTACTTGTGAGCTTGTGTTGTGTTTGAATATGGAAGAATTCAACACTGAACGTTTCATCGATGAGGTTAGAGAAAGACCAAGTATATGTAACCTGGAACTGAGATTTTTGCTAGGTTTGGTATCACTGTGTGCCCAATTATTTCCCTATAGTGGTAGAGTTTGAAAAACGCATGTTATAATTGGTAATAGCTGATCCTCCGCATAAAATAGGCCTAACAGCCCAACCTCATAGTCCCAACATTGAGTAGGTACAAAACAGTGAAAGTGTACAGTTGTACGGATCGCGCAAGTGTTTCATGACCTTGTAGAGAGTGACATCTCTCTTCAACAGAATGGCAAAAGGGGATATGTGTTTAATTGGGTAACAATTGTACATATCAAGCGAGAGGGTCCAGGGTTCAATCCTCGGTCCCGGCACAGATTTATCTTATTGCCTAACCCTTCTTTCACCTCTGACAAGACGTGTATTAATCACATCTTATGAATGTGTGGAATGCCAGGCCTCCACCATGGTTCGGCACTGGCACTCATTACACATTAGTAAGTGCGTATAACCCGTACGGGTAGTAAGACGCGGTGCTAATAATAATAATAAAATCATAATCATAATCATAATAATCATAATAATCATAATAAAATTTTAATAGTTTAAATTATGAAAAAGTATATTTTTAGCCTATATTTAAAAAAAAAATTTAATTATTAAAAATGAAAAGTTTGTATTTTTATAATTTTCAATTTACTGTGATTTATTGAATTATAATCTTTTTCTTTATTATATAATCATATAATTCTATCTAAATTGTTTTTAATAAAGGGGTGTCTATTTTACTAATTCTAATAATAGTTTTTGTATTTTAAAAATAAATTATATTAACTCTTAGACATAATTTCTGAGGGACACAAAAACGTTACTCAGGATTATAGGTTTAAATGGGTTTTTTTAATTTAAAATATCAATGTTGAAGTAAAATACATAGTAAGCATAAACATATACATATACATTATAAACATGTTTGGATCATCTTGTCATATCACTATTTGAAAGTAATTTAACTCAAAAGTTCAGAGTTTTTAATTTTTTAATATGTTTAAAACTTTTTAGATGTTTGTTAAAACTTAAATTATAGTATAATATGTCACCATAGAATATTAAAACTTGTAATTATTATTACCAAAATTTTTCATTAATTCAAATTATAATGCCTATATTATTGTTATATTGTATCTCATATATATATATCAATGTTTTTTAATGATAAATTGACACAGTTGTCAACTTTACCAAAAATTGAATTCCACTACTAGAAATCTAAATCATTCCTTATTAACTATTAAAATGTTTTTCAATAATACTAATGAGTATCGACTGTTGAGACGATACAGCGATAGAACTTAATAGCAGCGTTTATTTTCGGGTACTTCGAGATTGCTCTGTTCTCGAACGTACCCTACAGCTATCTATGTGCAAACCAGGCAACTTCATAGTGTTAGGCTCCTTATTAGGGAGATTCCATAAACTATTCAAAAAGTAAATTATTATTAAAAACCAAGCAACAATTGTATCTTTAAAAGATTTATTAACAAATTTTTGCACAATAGATTAAAATGCAGACGTGTATAACTTTTTCTTTTAGGTGGTGTGGGAATCAAAATGACACTATACCCCTTATAGGTAATTTTGGATGGGCAAAGAAATCACCTTGGCGTCCCCCCCCCCCTTTACACTCCCCATGACGTAAGCGTCACTGACCTGAACATCAGTTCCATTCCTGCTTTAAATCACTCACTAAGCAGAGGAGAACTGTTGCCATTCGAATGACCTTAATCGTATCTGCTCTTGATGAACTTGGCCTGACCTAAATAAAATGTTATATTTGTATGTTTTTTTCTAGAACCTGTTCAGGCTATACACATACGTACTAATTACGCTAATGAGTTAAGGATGATAAAGTTTGAATTTAGGGGAAATGTACCCTAATTCACGTCTGATATCTAGTTTAACATGATAGTGACACCCTATACCACGCGGTCACTGAAACAGGTATTTGTGTATTGAGATTAATACTATGTTAATAATGTTTTTGTAATATTGTGGATTTATTTGTAGTCTTTTTCTAAATAGTGACACGCATCTTAACGATTAACTCCTCTTGTCTGGCTTACCACAAGTGGAAAATTAGGTGTTTGAATCTTGGCGGAACGTGCCAAGGGTGCTTTTCATAATAATGGCTCTCCTATTTACCTATGCAGGTAAATTTCCTATAATCTCTGCCTTACATTATTCCTACTGCATTAATATGGATAAATTTGGATATTTCTTGGATAGGTAAGAAGAAAGGAAGGATATATTTATAATTTTGTGGAATGTGTGTCAAGTTTAAATCTTATGGAATTGAGAAAGCGTTTTTATCTCATGCGCTTTAATAAAAGGACTGCATTTCCTATTATGACAAAGTAATACATGTTTAAATCAAACTTGTTTTCTTTTGTCAGTGTATGTACACTAGACTAATCCTAGAAGGTATCTTGATCGATTACCCTGGGGTGCTCTATTATAAGTCACACCATAGTGTAAACAAACAAGATAAGCTTATCACATTTCAAGGTAGACGAAGTGCAAATTATTACTGCATGTGAAATTATGTATGCAGTTTTACAGATATCTATTTATTTACTTAATGCAGTTGCTAGCCTTAGAGGTTGGTAGCAGTTAAAGAACAAGCTTGGATTCTCGTGGCAAAGAGATTATCGTTCCATTACTACTTATGATCGTTACTAATTGTCCTAACCCATTCATACATTTTACAAGCTTTCAACGCATTTTTATAGCCTTTTACTTAGTTATTTAACATATATATGTATCTATATTTATGTTTATCTCAAAATGGCTTTATTCGTTAAGTATTTCCAAACAAAATTAACACATAATTATGTATTTTATTGAAACTAGATACAAAAAGGACAAGCCTGCAAACCAACAAGACTGATTTTATCTCGAGGAGTTATTCTCTACATCTCAATCACACTTACTCAACTTCACTTGACATCTTGAGCATATAAAATTCACTTATTATCCCTTCCTCCTCCAAAATCTCAAGTAGAACCAATTATATTCAAGAAACCATTTTAAAATTTAAAATTAATTAACTAAAAACTATTTTGCAGCAGCATGATATAAATCTAAACAATAGGAACCTATTAAAAAAATAAAGTTGCATTTAAAGTAAAAACATAATAATATAATATTTAAATATATGCTATGCTAGCTTTAAATGGATGTATTCGTACCATTCTTTTATAAAGGTACAATTTAATCCAATCTTTAAATTTAACATTTAATTCTAAGGATTTAATTTATATTCAATTCAACTTAATAATAGTAACCCGCTTCGGTGGTTGTATGTCCAATCACATTGTACTAGACTACCAATGTTGGGGGGGGATTGAGGTTTGAATCTCGGCCAGGTGTACTGTGGTTGGTTTTGTCCAAAATAGTTTTTGACTATCATTCCATGCAAATTCTAATACACTTCCTCTAAATATAACCTTCCTCATCCCTAGAACCATTTGCGTAATTAGTACATAAGCGTATAACCCGAACGGTTAGTTAGAAGTGGTGCTAACAAAATTGACACAAGGATCAAATATTTTGATACAATCTTTATCTTTATCTTTATTTATATATATATATAATTTAATAAGCCCGTTTCCGGTATTATAAATTACGAGGAAATGACTGAACAGATTTTGACAAACGAACACTCATTTTAAAGATTAGGGAATCAGGATGCCGGTAAAAATTGTGGCCTAAAACTAACATCCAATTATTTTCCTAACAAATTTTCCATTTTTTTCCTTATGTATGGACAGTGGTTATTTGTTAACATCACCATTAAAACCATGATTTATATATAGCTGGATGTTGGAAAATAAAATATTTGTCTTGGTTTAAAAATAATATCAGCTCAATTGTTATTTGAGTGGTTTGGTGTAACGAATAAATAGAGATCTGGAATAGAATTCATTTTAAAGTTCTCATCGGGGCATGAAAAGGAAAAATATATATTTTTAATCAAATTACACATTGGAAACTAAATATCTAAGTAAAGTTGATAGCCTTTGACGAGTAAACTTTTAACTATAAAGTTTAAAATACATTTTAGTGCAACAATCTGCAGCCATCGCTGCAACGACCCACTAGTCTTATATATAATATGTTAAGCCCTTTTCCGGTAGTAGAAATTACGAAGGAATGGCTGAACATATTTTGACAAATAACCACTCATATTAACGGTTAGGAGTCCAGGATATCGTAAAAAATAGAAATGTCCACGTAAACCAGATTTTCAAAGATAATTTTAATTTTTTCTTTCTTTATCTAATCACCATGGAAACCGTTGTTTGCCACGTGTCTAGAAATCTCTAAATAAAAATATGTCTTTGACTAAAAAATAACTCTATCTTCATTAATTGTTGGTCCGAAAACATCGCAATTTTCTCGTTGGATAAATATTTCTTATTGCATGCTGGTCATAACACATCTAAATTAAGATGCCTAAATTGGGGAAACATTTATTTTTATTGAACTGTTGTTAATGCTAATTCGTATTTAAACCATTAATATTGATTTAGTAACCAATAATGTTTTGGTATGTATTAGCTCAAAAACGATCAAATGATCTTGAATAATGTTTAAAAATAGCCATTTTAACTATCTAAGTATGAGTTTTGGTTTTCATTTTTGCTTTTCAAATAATGGTTTTTAATGTTCAATTTAACAAATAGTAACACAATACAAATACAAAAGTTAAGCTATGTTTTCATTTTACCGCTTAATTTTGAGAATATGATATTTAAAAATGTTTTTTATACCCCATCTATCTTCACATTCTTTCTCCCTATCTGACATTCTCTCACACTTTGTTTCTCATACTTTCTCTCATGTAATCTTCTCTGGATCTCTCTCTCACGTCATTCATCTCTCTCACACACTTTTACCCTCACATACATTCTCTATCACACAATTCATCTCATACTATCTTTATTATACTCTATCTCTTAAGACCTTTCTCAAACGCTCTCTATCACTCAAACTCTCTCTCACACGCCCTCACATTTCCTCTTTCTTTCACACAATATAACTCCTAAAATTTAACACATTCTCTTTCTCACATACACACACACACACTCTATCACTTATTCTTCCTCACATATTATCTTTTTCTTTCTTTCACTTTCTCTCATATACTCTTTCTCTCTCACACACAGATACACACACTCTCTCCCTCTCTTTCCCTCTTCTCCCAGTTTTGACTCTCTAAAACATATACATACTCTCACTATCACTCGCTCACACTCCCTCAATCTCTCTCAATCTCTCATTCTCAGTCTCTTACATTCACTTTCTCATACATCCAACTCATTTTCTCATACATTATCATTTACACAATAGCACACTAAAACACACTCATTTTCGCCATCACATTTTATCACTCTCTCTATCATATATCTTATATATAATTAAGATAAGCCCATTTCTGGTAGTTGAAATTACGAGAAAATGACTGAACTGATTTTGACAACGATCGTTCATTTTTAAGGTTAGGGGACCAAGATGACGGGAAAAATAGTAGTTTCCAACAAAAATCTGATTTTCCCAGAGAATGTTCAGCTTTTCATTATTTGTTTACATCACCATATAAATTAGAAACTCTTTTTTCTGCATGGTTTTATACCTGTGAATAAGTTATTATTCCTTTTTTTAAATAATGGCTTATTCATTCTGTAAATAAATTCTCTCCCTTTGGTTAAAAATAATAATTCAACACTTACTTAAGTGTACGGTAGTAAGGATATAAAATTATGGGAAAAATCTATACATACTAAATAAACCATTTGTAGTAGCTTAGAAATATATAATTTTGTGTGCATGAATACTTTTCATTATTATTTATTTTTGAATATTTATCTCTGCCCACAAAATAGTTGTTATAATAGCTGGTCCTAGCACATCTTTTACCTATATATCTTAACTGAAGGAACTAATTCCCTAGACTGGGGAAACATTTATGGTTATTGGAATGTTGTTATCGTTAATTCGCCATTAAAACAACCATATTGATATAATTTGCAGATTAAAGGTTAAGTAGGCTATTTAGTGAAAATACTTTTTCACATCTCTTTCACATATACACACAAAACTCACACACACTCTATTTCACACTCTCTATCTCAACCCCTCCCCTCCACACACACAGCACCGTCTCTTTCTCACATTAACCCTTTCACATATTCTTTCGCACAGTAACTCGATCACTCTCAAACTCTAAGACTCACTTTTTCACACTCACTTTCTCACACACACGCGCTTTCAATCTCACTCACACACTTACACACTCACTCTCATTCTCACTCTCACATTTTCTTTGATAAACCCACTTCCGGTAAATGAAATGACAAACGACTGAACAAATTTTGACAAACTGTCAATCATTTAAAAAATTAAGGACGCAGGAGGTCGGTAAAATAGAAGCTTCCAAAGAAAACCCAAACTTCCTAGAATATTTCTATCTTTTCTTCTGTGCGCGCTGTGGCCCATCTGACAATTATGCTTTGTCTACATCATGGAAGCCCTGATTTTTATATCATTTGTATCAGTGAATAAAATATTTCTCTTTGGTTAAAAATAATAATTCAATACCTATTTGAGAGCTAGGAGAGGAGACGTTTAAAGTTCTAAACATCGAGTGAAAAAGAAAAACTTACTTTTCGCTTATAATTAATCACTGAAAGATCAACATTATTTGAAAGTTTCAATTAACAAATAAATATTTAACTATAAAGTCAACTGAGGCTTCCCTCTATAAAACTTTTTCCTGTAAAATTTTTTTAAAATAAATTTTAACGTAACAATTTACATATATCGTTGCCATGAGTCACTTGTGCAATGCAAAGGCTTAAAGAAATTGTTGACGTGAAAAATTGAGATACACTTCTTGGAAACAGGAATATCAAATATTAACACTGGTTTGGATATAGTTAATTATTTCTTAATAAACAGATGTTTTAACAAATATATAGTAGCAAATACTTAGTTAATATTTTAGTTTGGCCCTATATCCACCACTGGCAGAGAGAAATAATTGTAAATGTCAAACAAAAAAATTGGATTCGAGATTTTGTTGGATGCCAACGTTTAAGGAACCTTAGAACCAGAAAAGTTTTTTTTTTGGCATGGCTATGTTACTGGATAATATAGCCGAAACTATTTTACCGATCATGATAAAACTTGGTATCCAGGGTTTTTATAAATTTTCAAAGAGCATTTTGGGAGTTATCAGTATAAAACTAGAAATGTTGGGGTGTTTTTAATGAAATTCGAAAAGCCAAACAAGATTTTTTCTAGAAATTTTGTTTGAAACATTTTGATTTTTAATTTAAGAATAGGTACTGTTTAACATGAATAAAAATTAATACTTTATTTTTTCCCCGTGACGATTATGTTAGGAATACTTTTCATGCGCGTTAATTTCCAATTTTGATCATATCCACGCAACTATTTAAAATACGAAAGTTGTAGGACTCTTAAAAATAAACAACTTTTATTTAAAAGAATATTTTATAAAATAGATAGTTTCTAAGTTATAATTAAATCATTATTTTTAATTAGAGCTTTGGGAAATGGGAAGCTAAAGATTTACACAAAAAATATTATGTTCCTTTGACAGTGTATATTATTTTATTAATTTTATTTGGTGAAATCGGTAGTTCTTTTTCCCCCAATTATATTTCTATAACACTGTTTAATAGTTTATTTCACATATTTTACGATTTTTTTAAAAGTAATATTACCCTCTTTTTTAAAAAATTAGCGAAAATGTCTGCGTGGTGCACCGTATCATTTATTTTAAACTAATTCAATACCCGGAATGGCCTGGGGCAACCACTCAATGCACTTATTTTCTTTGTTTCAAACAAACAGAAAAAAATCCCTTTATTATATTTATTTATTTTGATCAAACTTTTAATTAATTAATTTTTTTTTAGATTCTCTTGACTCATGACGGACAAACAGTCACTTTATTTTATTAATGTAGATAGGAAATAGCATCGTACTAGCGTAATGGTTGGGAGTAAGCCACAGTAAATCACAAAGGTAAAACAATTTATAATAGACCCACTTCGATGGCCACATGGTCTAAGGCTTCCCTCTCGCAACAGACATGACTACCGATGACTGAGAGATTGGGGTTCTAATCCTGTTTGGGTGTACTGCGGTGTTTTTCTTTTCTAAATCTTCCTCCATCAAAAAGTGGGTTCACGTCCTGTAAAACTCAATCATCTTCATCCTAAGCTCCTTAGCATACTTAGTAAGTATATGTAAATCTCGAACGAGTAGTTAGACGTGGTGCTAATAAAATAGTCAAAATTACCTGGTCAAGATGTATTTGATTATTTCACCCCGTTTTTTAAAGACTTTTTTTATAATTTGACGATTGCCGTGAGTTGTCAGGGATTTAAGCTCCATTTTACTCCGTCAAATAGCGTCGATCAAACGCAATGGGAGGCCACTTGGCTATTAATGTGGCTATTACAATATTTAACATGTACTTAAGAGCGCATCTCACGATGGTTTAGCTGGGATATGAAATACAAAATCACGCTCGAACAAGAAAATGTATCGAAGTGCGATTTTATGCATTCTTTACTTGGTAACAGCAAATTTGGGATTAGTTTAGTACTTCTATTCTCAATTTGTTATATTAATTTTTTGAATTTTCTATTACTATTCTTATTATTATTATAGCCCCACTTCTTACTACCCATCCGCGCTGTATGCGTATGTACTAATTACGCTAATATGTTAAGGATGGGAGAGGTTAATTTTAAGAAAGCGTACTTTTATTTGCATGGAGGTGAGTGGAAAACCATTTAGCAAAAATCACCCTTAGTAAAACCCGACTGGGATTCTATCCCCGATCTTCTTGTCATCGGTGGTCTACTCTTTGGGCAAGAGTGACGCTTTAGACCATCTGACCATCGAAACATATTCATTTTAATTAAGCTAACGATGAAGTAATAATAGTAATGAAGGTTGTGAAATACATCCAAGCATTTTCGTGGAGGAAGAGTGAGAAACCATTTATTGTAAATAAAGTCTAGGTACATACGGCTGGGATTCGAGGTTGGACCTTCCCGTCATTGGCAAACCGGACTATATTAATTTTCAGGCGTGGCTAACGATACGGGTCTTTATCACAGTTGACGTCGTATGAAAATATTTGGCATCCAGTTCAAGGTAATGGAGTGTTAAGGGTTTGTTATACGACAAATCCTGTGGCAGACTACACTACATTTTTTTATCAACCGTGAGATATAATCAAGTCCTCCGCCTGACCCCCCCCCCCCCCCCCCCCCAAGCAATCAACCCGATGTCCCAACTGTGCAGCTGTACATGAAGTGTGATGGATACAGTTAAAGGTAGGAGTACAATATAACGTATTTCACCGTTTAATATCGTTCCACACCGATTCTGAAAAAAATTCCAAAATTATATTCTCAAAATTAAAAAAAATGACACATGGACACGGAAATCTAATCTGAGACTCTTGGTTTACCACGCCCATGCTATAGCTAATGAGCTATCCAGAAGTCGTACTAAGCCAAAGGTCACGTTTGATGCCCATGTTAAGGTGTTATTTTATATTTATTAAATATGATACTTAGATGCGGATAGAGCTGTAATAAACAAATATAATAGCTTGGCTCTTTATTCCATCATAATATAAGCATACATATAACCGTATTTGTACTATTGGCAGCATAAAGCCTTACCGAGTCAAATATGGCTGCGTTATCTGATAGCTCGTGATCTTAATTAATCACTCATATATAACTGATGATTAACAGAGTCCATCATAGACTCTGCCTTAAATTATGAGTGAAGGGTGACCTTGGGTAAGGGATGACTCCTGGTAAGCTCAGTAGGTAGAGCATTGGCGTACTAAGCTCATTGTTCCAGATTAAATACCCGTCATTAATTTTCAAGATAGAGAATATGATATTTAGATGTGGCCATAATAATTAACAAATATAATAGCTTGGATATTAATTCCATCATTACAGATTTCACTTTTCCTCCTATATTCCCCATTTATTTTATTTAAATAGGAGTCATCCTATAGAGTGTAGGATTATCCTAGTTGAAACATACGGGTAGGTTGGAGTAGTTTGGTCATAGAACGTTTAGCGCAGTTAATCTTACCTTACATGTTTGTTTACTTCGGACTCACGTTTCTACAGCCAGTATCTATTCAATCGCCTTTAACGATGGATTGTAAAGTTGACGAAGCTACTACAACCAGGAGTGACAACGTGTGTATTGTCACGGAAGATTTCAAACTTAGTAGGTGCTGAAGATCAAGGGGCCAGTGGACCGTGGTTTAAGGCCAACTATACGAGTTGAGGATACCTCGCGTGGATGAGTGAAGAATGGGCATATATAAAAAAGAAAAAATCGATAAATTCTTTAATTTTTTACTAGCACCGTATATTACTACCCTTTCGGGTTATTCGCTTATGTACTAACTACGTTTATGGTTTTAGGGATTAGTAAGGTTATGTTTAGAGGAAGTGTACCTAAATTGCGTGGAGAGAGAAAGAATACCATTTTGGAAAAATCGCACTCAGTACACCTGGCTGAGATTCGAACCTCAATATTCCCGTCATTTGCATTCTAGTCTACTGCGAAAGTAGCGCGTTAGACTACGTGGGCGCAGACACCGAAACGGGTAACTATTTAGGCGTACTGATCGTAATTGTTGTGTACATTTTTGGCGAGACTCATTATTAAAAGTAACTTCAAAGGTTAGGTTAGTTTAAGAAGGCCCACTTCAGTGACTACGTGGTCTAACACGTTATTCTACCAGTAGACTAGACTGCCAATGACGGGGAGATCTAGTTTAGAATCTCAATCTCGTGTACCTAGGGTGGTTTTTCTAAAATTACTTTCCATTTCCATCCACGCACATCCGGGTACACTTCCTCTAAATATAACCTTCCTAATATTTAAAACCACTAGCGTAATTAGTACATAAGCACTGAACACGAACGGGTAGTAAGAGATGGTTCTTAAAATAATATTTAAGAAGGAAACTGTTGTTTCTTCATGCCCCAAACTTCCTATCTCAAGTTTGTTCAAACAACCACTTATTTACTATCTAAAGCTGCACCATACGTCCTGTGTTGGCCTAAATGGATCAATTTAAAGGGTTGTGGGGGGTACGTAAAATGCCCTACGGTTGAACCTAAATATCTGCACTTAGGCAGCCGATCCCTAAAACTGTGAGCTACCCTTTCTGACATATTTTGGTTCAAACCTCTAAAAGATTACTTATTTATTAACATATCTAAGTTAAACTTTAATAATGCTCTATTCATTTTTAAATAACATAAAAACAAACAAAAACAACTTAACTTATTATGCAACAATCCTACAGTATACATTATTTTGTAAAAAAAATAGGGAAAATATAGTAAACATTATATTTAGATTTATTTTTCGAGCTTATTATCATTATTGGGTGTTATTTTTTTCGAAAGGTCTGTTGCCTTGTCCATATTGAGTCTTCTAGCTTGTAACTATTAGCAGTTTACCTTTTTATATCTTAAAACTTCATCTATTTTCCTTGTTTGAGGTATTCAATCATTTACATTCGTTGCCCTCCTGGCTCCTTCTCCTTTCGAATTGGCTCTCTACCTCACTCAATAAGCCATTTATTCTCATAATGCGACACCTCCATTTCGTAATTTTTCGTATAACTACATACATAATAGTTATATTTTTATTTTTCCTTATAACTTCTTCATTAGTCCACTGATCCATAAACTTTACCCTTTATATTTTCCCTCAGTACCACACCTAAGAGATTTTCAAATATTTATTCTCCATTTTCCTCAGGGTCCATGTTTTACATCCATCCAAAATGATGCTCCATATGTAACATTTCAGTAGCTTCTTCCTCATCTCCACGTCCAGTTCGTTAAGTCAGTAGCATCCTCTTCTTGATGAAAGCAACCTTGGTCATGGCTATTTTTGACTTTATCTCTCCTGTACACTGCGCATCTGTCGCAATTATACTTCTTAAATATTTGCAATTTTCTACATTCTCCAGCTGCTGCTAAACCGCTGAGATGTCCAATGGGTTTTTTTTCTCTTTGATATAACTTCATTACCTCAAAATTCTTGATGTTAGTTTCCATTCCATGATCTTTTCCGGTTTCAACAAGATTTTTCATTATATTTTGAAGATCTTCTTCTTCCTTGACCAATACCACCAAATCATCTACTATGTCACGTTACTTATCATTCGACAACTTTAGATGAGTGTTGGGAACGTGAATTAAGGGTAGTGATTTTGCAGTTACTTTATCAACACATTTTTATTGCTCATAATAAAGCAAATAGTTATCCATTAGAAGCAAAAATAGTTAAATTTTCTTCACATGGTGACACCAATGGCTGTTCTTGAATATCTGTCAAGGGGCGTAATGGAATTTATTTTTCATTTAAAAAGTTTATCATCTAATGTCACTATGCTCATTACAGATATTTTACAACTGTTGATATCAATATATGAAGAAAATTAAACTCTAATTTCTACTGAACCAATAGTAGATATATTTTGGCCAACAAAGTTTTATATTATCAAGCATTATCTAAGTCTATATTATTTTTAACAACAAAGTTTTGCTGTAAAAATTGCAAAAACACTACCTTAGGTTACTTTACCTACACTCCCAACTTAAGGTAATGTTCACTATGGCATATAACATTGGTTAATGCCAGGCCTCCACCGTGGTTGGATTCCACGTAAAACTGTAGGTCCTTCATTTCATATCATAATCACCCTACCATTACACATAAGCTTAAGAGCGTATAACCCGAACGGGTAGTCAAGACGCAGTGCTAGTAATAATAATAATAATAATAATAATAATAATAACATTGGTTAATACACCTCTGCGCTGGCTCTGAGGATATTGCAGTCCGAGTTTATCCATAGTTCCATATAAAAGAAATGAGCTGATTTGACTTAAATTAAGACAAATTTGCACCAATATTATAAAATACGTATCGGGATGATACGATGAGACAAGACAAAGGTAAACACAAACATAAATATGATGCGACACTATTGTAAATATATTCTAATATGGTCTATAATTTGTGACATTTTCAAAAACATGCCATCAATAATCTCTCTTAATTGATTATTACCAGAAAAAATATTAATGTTATTATAATCATTATAGTTTTAATAATAAACTTTCTTCATATTTAAATTTAATAATATTGCTACTATCATTTTTTTGAATCATAAAATTTCATAAAATCAATTATTAGATAACATTTATTAAATTTATTTTTTCATAAAAACCTAAACACATCCTTTTTATTATATAAAACACTCAAAATGTAGGTTTTGAAAAAGAAAAGTAGTCACCGGTAAACCTATTCGTAATAGATCCCCCTTCACTACGAAAAATAAGTATTAAATTTTGTTTATCATTAAAAATAATCTCCTCAAATAACCATTAAAATAAAAATATTATATCAATTTTTGAAAGACTAAGAATTTTAGAAATTTGGTCATCAATAAACTATAGTACTGTTAATTTGAAACTAAAATAATAATTAAAAAAATTCCTGAGATATAATAATAATAATTTTAACACCTAAATATTAAGTTTGAACAAAATAATTCAAAATTTTTCAATTTTATCCTCCATAAACAAAGTGAAAGACATGAGGAAAGACACACATTACTTTAATACCAACTTTGTTTAGTTCGGAAGAAAATAAAACACCAATATGTTTTATAATCTCATGGTCAAAATTATTCACGATTAACAGTAATTTATCTAAAGGAGAAAGCGATATTCACCCTTCATTTACACATTTGAGTTAGCAAGCTTAACTTTCACTAATACACTATGATATAACGTTGCCTATCTATACTTATAAAATAACATGTCCTGATGACTGACTGACTGATGACTGACGTTTCATCATCGCCGAGCGCAAACTATCAAGGCTACAAGCATGAAATTCGGACTGTATATTCATTTTGTTATGTAGGCACCCACTAAGAAAGGATTTTAGAAAACTCCACCCCAAAGGGTCAAAATAGGGGATGATAATATGTATGATAATATGTATGAAAAGTTCCGTCATTTTGAAAGTTACATAAATAAAATTTTGTATTTCGGTTATTGACGTAAAACAAATAAATACGTGTTTCAGGAATTTTGGAAATTTTATTTAATAAGGGATGCAAAAGGGGATGAAAGTTTGTATCGGACTTGCATTATTTTTGATCTGAGGTCAAGTTATGGTCATCAACGTAACGTAATATTTTAAATTAATCTGTAAATACATATGTATATTTTCGTATTTGTATATAAAAAACTTCCACGCGAGCAAAGCCGCGGGCAACAGCTATCTAGTATAATATATTTTGACAGTGACGCCTTAGTGTAATATAAGAAGACTGAGTGAGAAGAGAAGAAGATTCTTCGGTGCAAAGAAAACTGGATCCGACCCATCCTTAGGAGGAACTGCACGATGTCATAGATGGAAAGTATCAGGGAAAAAGGAGCTTAGGAATAAAGAGGATTCAAATATTAGATAAATTGAAGAAAATTATTTGAGCTGAAGGAGGAGGCAGAGGACAGGGTGCATTGGCAGTCTAAGTTCACTGACAAGTCGTAAGAAGACAAAAACTAATAATAATAATAATAATAATAATAAATAATAAATAAGATCATAGGTAAGACCTTTGACCATAAGTAGCAATCCAATACAATATTTTAGCACCACATCTTACTACCCGTTCGGGTTATACGCTTTAAGTACTAATTACGCTAATGGATTAGGAATTGGGAAGGTTGAATTAGATGAAGTGAACTCCGCATTTGCACGGAGGGAACCACCCCTAGTTCACTCGACCGAGATTCGAACCTCGATCTCCCCGTCCTCGGCAGTCTAGCTCAACAGTCAATACAATACCCACTGACAAGTTTATACCCACCTTTATAGAGTAGAGTGTCCCTGCAAATGATAGAGGGTTTGTGGGCAGAAGCCTTGAAAATTACTAAACTAACCGTTTTGTTTGAAGTGTCAATAACACTCGGCGTTTGTATGAATACATATTATTGTTAGGTCCCACTACATAAGTCAGAATAATCCAGAGGCTGACCAGGTTTTTGAATTATTTAATAATGTTTAGATTTTAACCCCAGCCTCTCCGTTACGATTAAGCCATACAAGGTGAGATATATTCCTCTGTTCTCAAGTCCGCCAGGGCATATTACTAGGATTAAAGCAATTATGTTCTATATACCATGAAAACCATCTTGAATCTAGTAGTTATATTATAAAAATCATTAATTTTAGATTTATATTGATTATATATATATATATATATATATTATATGTAGTACGTCATTTTAGGCTGTATGTATACATATGACTTATTTCATGGTTAATTTAAATAACGTACTGTATTTATTTTACCATAGTATATTTAATATATCTATTTTTAATGACTCTAGGGCTTAGTAGTTTTTCTATAATAAATTTAAGAAACATAATTTATTAATTTTATTCTATTATAAATTGTCATTTTATCCTCTTAAGTTTATTGTTGCATAATATATTTATTTTATTATAAATTGCCATTTTATCCTTTTAAGTTTAGTGTTACATAATATATTTATTTTATTCTAGATAAAACCATTTAAAAATGTGCAAACACTTTTTTACAAAGAATATGAAAACTATAAAAATGTTATTGTATTACTTTATATGAAGACAAAAAGTTATTTTATTGTTTTTGCATGGTTGCGATTGATCTGTTCTGAGTTTTATGGTAACTTGTAATTTAATTTAATCATTAGAGGCAACATCAATATTTATAACATAGCGCAAACTCTAAGTAACATGATAAAAACTTTTAGAGTTCCTCTTGGGTTGAAGCCAGGGTCTTGTTACCGCCGAGAAACGAGTCGTGATGGTAACCTCGAATAATTTGTTCATTTATAACCGAGTTCAAGGGAAAATGTTCTCAAGTCTGACAGATATGGTTCGAAAAGTTGAATAAAGAGGCTTAGCATTTCTAAGGAGCAGTGAGGTGAAAAAAAGGTAGTACATCTTAATAAGCAGACAAAGTATTCAAAGTATTCAACTTTTTACGAAATGTTCAATGTTTCAATATAAAATTAATTAGTTCAGTAACAGTAAAGTAGAATTATATTAATTATTTAAATAAATTTAATATTAGTAATATAGCTATACTTTTACTCTTTCATGGGGAACTTAATTTAATAGTAAAATTTTGAGATAATGATGCTGTTTGTGTGTGACAATGATGCAATGATCTTGGAGTTTTATTTGTCCCATAATTCAAAGTGGATTAAACAATTCAGTCTGTCCCTACGTGTCTGTAGATGAGGCTTCAGCCTAAGTTGCTTTAAAAAATTTCGTTCAATCTTGGTATTTAGATCTTACATGGTAATTTCTTGAAGTCAAATCGTTATTTTGATTTTTGCTCTAAAATTTAGGGTAGTCATTAATTAATTACTTTTTAAATTATAAAGGTGTTTAAAATGGCTCTGACGATTATGTTCAAACTGGGTATTTCGGTGGTGTTTACCATGATAAATAGCACTTTTTTCTTCTTTTTTATGATACAATTTATTTAAGAGTGGTTTGATAATGGCTGATTTTTGAAAATTTTAAATATAATTTATCAGTATTAAAGGCTATTAGCTAGTTATGTGTAAATCACCTATTTGACAACCAAAATATAAACTCGATTAAATTATACTTTAAAACCATTTCAGTAGTCATATATTCAGCCAAAGTCATTTAATTGATTGTACGGGATTAAGAATTTTTAAACTATACAGTTAAGAACCAAGAGTTGACTTCTGTGAACCGAATTTATTCTGGTTCCTAAGGGAAGAACTGGTGGCACCAAGTTATCGAATATCCTAACTGACAATAGCATTTTATAACCATACATATATAAATAAATATAAGTATGTATAAATGTGTGTATAGAAAATATATAAGTGATATTCAAGATAATACTCCCCTAAGTCAAATGGTTTACTAAATAAATACAAGGTGTGTATAAAAATCTGACGCAAGTTTAGAAGTTTTGTGATTTTTGTGCAGATCTATAACTCAAGATTATTTTTAGAGCTCGACTTTTTTTTATGACATTGGGGACACTGTCGTAATGGCGTAAACATTCATCGCCTATCTTAAATCTTATTTAAATTGAAACTTTGATGTGATAATCTTCAAAATAAATGCTTTTTAAAAAAAAAATTAAGTTTGGTTTTGTGGAAATCAAGGAATTGCTGTCAAAATAAATTTTAGTTTTCTTAAATAGCATTTTCTTATTTGATTTTGTTTTTAATCTTAGGCACATCGTTGTTTTTATAAGCCAATATTATTTAAGTTTTATAAAAGGAAACATCTGTTGTGTAGAGCTCTGGGAGTTGTGGTTAAAATTATTTGATTCAAGTATAAAATATATGGAGATTTATAACTGCTAATCTTATATACAATTTGATAAGCCTGTTTACGGTTATTTAAATTACGAGAAAAAGTTTGAACCAATTTTGACAAACGACAAATCATTTTTAAAGATAGGAGCTCAGGATGTCGTAAAAAATAGTACTTTCAAACGACTTAGTTTTTTAGGAAATGTTCAGCTTTTTATTCCTTGTTTACATTACCACTGAAACCCTGATTTGTGCATGGTTTTATATCTGTAAATAGAATATTTCTCCTTTGTTAAAATAATAACTCAACACTGACTTGGGTTTTACGGTGCAACAAATATATAAAAATTATGGCAAAAGTTTAGATATACTAATCAAACTATGATATTAGGTAAGAAATATATAATTTGGTTTGCATTAATACTTCTTCTTCTTCTTATTTTTTAATATATACCTCTGATCATAATAGAACCGTTATGTCTGGTCCTAGCACTTATTTTTCCTAAATTCTCCCATTTCCTAGACTGAGGAAACATTTATTTTTATTGAAATGTTACTATTGTTTGTTCGCATTTAAATCAACAGTATTGAATATAAATTACAAATTAAAAGATAAGTGGTCAATTTTTCAAAAATATTTCCTTAGGTTTTGTTTCGCGCATGAAAATATAAATTTAAAGAGATACAATTATGTTAAAATATGTTATGATAAATATTATCAATTAAAAAAGGAATAAAATGTACTTGAAATGCGTTTAGATAGCAATTTTAATTGTTTAAGTATGGGTTTTAATCGTCTTTTTATTCTTAAGTATCACAATACCGTTAAGTTATGTTTTTATAGTGACCACTTAATTTTTGGAGTGTATGTTGATAGTATTTAAGAGTAACGTTTTTTATATGTCGCATCAAACTTATGATCTCACTATTGGTTTTGATATTTATTTTTTCAAATAAAATTTCTATTAAGTAAGTTAAATTATATTTCCATGTTGCTACTTGATTTTGAGTGGATTATATTTCAAAGTAATGATTTGTTGATCACCTCGTGTCCCAAATGTTCTGAAGCGCAACTCTCGCAATAAAGCTAGACTGCTGATGACAGGGAGAACACGGTTCAACTCTTGGTCGGGTGTACTTATGGTGATTTTTCTGAATGATTTTTCAATTTGCCAACACGTGAATGTGGGTACACTTCCTATAAATATAACTTCCTCAGCCCTAATATATTAGTGTAGTTAGTAAATAAGCATATAACCCGAACGGTAAGACGCGTTGCTAAAATGTTTCATGTACTTCATCTATTTTCTTACATACACACATACACACTCACTCTCTCTTTACCACACTAACTAAATTTTTCACTCTTACAAACTCTCACAGACTCTCTCTCTTACACACACTCTTACACACACTTTCTCACACTCTCTCTCACAAATTTTCTCTCTCTCTCATCTTTTTTCACAGACTGTCTGGTACACAAACTCTCTCACAAAATTTTTAACACACTGTCTAACGCACACTCTCTTACAATCTTTACTTACCCACACATACTCTCTCACAACCTTTCACACAATCTGTATCACACACACACACACACACACACTCACAATATTAATCCCTCGCACATTCCTTCTCACACTCTGTTTCACACACACATAATCTATCTATCTCACAATTATTTTCCCTCATTTTCTCATACACACCCACACACAACACACACACTCCCTCTCACACACACAATCTTCTCACACATTTGTATAGCACACAATCTCTCTCCCTCAAATGTTTCTCACACACTCTCTTTCTCCCACCCACACACTTACAAATTCTCTTTTACACACTATCTCTTTCACATATATTCACACACACTTGCACATTCTTGTTATACAAACATATACAGTTCCACAAACACACACATTCCGTTTCACTTTCTCTCTCACACTCTCTTTCTCACTCTATCCCTTTCACACACACACACACACTCTCTCTAACTATCCCTCACTAACACTAGCTTGATAACACTCACTTGATCTCACTCACTCAATTCACTATTTCACAGTCACTCACACATTTATCAATCACACACTAATACACTCACCATTCACTCTACATTTTCTCAATCTCTCACTTCCATTGATCTTGTTATAATTTATAAAACTATATCCGGTAAATTAAATTACAGAAAAATGCCTTAACCGATTTTGACAATCGATATTCTTTTTAAAGGTTAAGAGTACAGATGGCTGACAAAAATTGTAACCAAAAACTAAAACCCAGTTTTCCGAGTGAATTTTCCATCTTTTCCTTTAGTGTGGGAAGTGGTTCACCTGTACAACCATTATTTGCATACATCACCATAGAAAACATTATTTTTATAATATCGGTATATAAAATATTTCTCTTTGGTTAAAAATAATAACAGCTCAATTCTTACTTGAGTGGTATGGCTAAACGAATAGAGAAAGATAGAACTGGAAGATAGGTAGTTTTAAAGTTCTTATTGTTTCATGAAGAGGGAAAATATATTTTTTGATTCAAATTGAACACCTAAGGATAAATACACATGTAAAGTTTATAAGTCTTTGACGAGTATACTTTTAACTAGAAAGTCGAGTGAAGGCTAAATACTAAACCTTTTCCCAATAAACTGTTTAGAATATATTTTAGTATAATAAACTGCAGCCAATGCTGCAATGATCCACTAGTATATAATTTAAAAGAATTAAAGCACTCAGTAATATTCAGAACAAGTACTGGCCGATACGTTCCAACAATTTGATTTTTTTAAATCGTATTTAAATTTGTTTTTGGTTGTAATATGAATTTTCTGATAACGTGACAATTTTAAATCAGGTTGTTTTTTCTAAAAATAAAACATTAAAAAGTGTTTTTAATTAATAGAAATGCTGCACAGTATTGACTTCTACTTTGAGTACTAAAATAAAGATTGATTGTACCATTAAACTATCATGTACTTGAATTATAGATCTATATTACCACACATAAAATCCATATATTTAAGCCAATATTTTTTAAGCAAAGGCTTACGCTACTTGGAAAAATGTTGTCCTTTTTCATTTTACAAACATTTTCACTGATGAATATTTTGATTTTATATTAATTTGTTAAAACAAAGATAAACTCGACATTTCATACAAAAATAATTTATTGATTCTATTCATTCATAAGTCTCAACTCCATTCCCTTTTGCGCAATAGAAGTACTTTTAAACCATTTATTAAACTATGTTGCAGATATGCCATATGAGTTGGTGTATGCCTTATTTTTTATCTAAAAGGCTGTGGTTTATCTCAAAAAGAGTGCCTGCAGTTTATTTTCCTCACAATATAGTTGTATATATTATCTTTCAAGGAAAACTTAGGTAGAATAGTAGTTAATGTCACAGACAATCAATAAGCCTTGCCTGTGTTAAGACGTACGGAGGGAAAAACTACTAGTTTCTTCCAAGAACCCTTTATATATTTACCTGATCAAATATAGTTTGCCACGAATTTGTTGATCTCTCTAGGAATGAAATACGAGGAAATGATATCAATAAATGATTGAATTTTGTTGTTCAACTGTTCAATGCTCTAATATATCCACCCATATCAATCACATAAGTTTTCAGTGAATGTCATGTGCCCAATAGTTCAAAGGTGAGTGAAATGTCTACCAGAATATACAATAAAGCCATGAAGAGCCTCACTCAAGAAAAATATTTTTAAAATCCCATCATATTTCAGAAGATACTTTCTATTACGGTTATGTATGCGTTCTTGAATTTGTGTTTGCAAAAACTATTTAAAAACTATATTTTACAAATTGGATTATTTTAAATAAAAATAGAAATGGGTTGAATATACTTTATTAAGAATTTGAATATACTTATTTTATCCACCCATCTCGAATCGAGGATCCTGATTTTATTTACTTTGATAAATACACTGAGGTTTGCTTTCCGTTATTGATATTATTTTTATTTTTTCAACTAGGATTTTATACACATTAACTTTTGTGTTCTGAAGAAAATATTTGTAGTATTTTTTTTAGCATCTCGTCTTACTAACCATTTGGGTCATACACTAGAAGAAAATAAATATTATAACCAAAGGATCGCTTATTTTTAAACATAATGGGTGATTATGATCAGTTAAGGCTGCCTCATCGGTAATCGAGACAGTATCAATCACTTTCAGGTCACATGGCTTAAATATAATATTTGGTGTAGTTTTCTGAATTTAATAAATGATAAAAGCGTATACTCCCTTTCACCCTCTACCAGCATCAACCCTTTGTCTTATCAGTAATAAAGAGGGAAAAGAAAACTACGAATCTTCCTATCTCAATGTAAAGGGAAAACCTCCCTGCTAGTTCTCAAATACTTTAAAATTATCTGTTGTGAGCTTATAAAAAATGTATTGTGTTGCTTGGAAGAAAGCTAAATATAGAGATCTTTTTCATAAAGCTTATTCTTATAGATAGAAAAATAGGCCTATGTCTATAAAGTCGAACATGAACTAATACAACATTTTTACACATTTTTTTAAGGACCAACAAATTTAAATATAGTTTTATAAATCTAAGATCCTAAAATTTTAAATATCTTTAAGGATGAACATCAGCAAATAAGTTTAATTTGTACATCTATAGAAAATAAACACAAGCTTGAAATTTATTTAAAACTGTCAAATCACATCAGTAAAGTATTAAACTGTTTATAAAGGGACGTTAGAAGAAATCACCCCAGTCTTTAATGAGATATTACCGATGGTAAATATTATCTCATTAAATGTGACTTATTGGTATTTTCTTTGAATTGAGTAGTTCTAATTCCTTTTTATATTATTTATAGTCTTTATCTTATAGGTAATACTTTTTCAAACACCTGTATGTAGTCAATATTTTTTATTTTACTATTAATAATACACTAACTTTTCAAAATATTAAAAATAGAATTACTGCTTTGATTTTAGGTTCCAAGATCTCTAAAATTCTGAAAACTAAACTTTATTCTAAGTGAATAGTGTTGTATTAGTATGCCACTTAATTACTCTAAATTTAAACTATGAAATTTTTACAACGATACATTTGTTTTCAAAATTGTAAAGATTTATGATACAACCAAAATGAATATTTTGTAATCTCTCGTTTTTTGTGACTCGTTATAAATGTAAAACACTACTAACAAAAAAGGCAAACAAATTTGAGCTATTAATCACTGCATTATATTAAATGACAGATCTCCCATTAAAATGTCATTAGAAGCAACGATACTGTGTCGCATGTCAATAATAGTCTCTTTTATCAAAAAAATGTCGTTTTATATCATAAACATTCTATACTTTTTTTATTCTTTTCTAGAAAAATAAAATGATAAATAGTATAATCGTTTGAGTATATGTGCCTCCCCTCAACATAATTTTTGGATTAATATATGAAACTTGACGAAATTTGGAACAAACATAGTTACTTCATATTTTTGAACATCAATAGATTTAATCCCCACTTTCTAAACTAAGGAACCTAAAAGTTCAAACATATAAAATCTAAAGTGTAAAATTGTATAAGTGTTTAAGTTACATTTTATAAGTTATAACGGTAGGAAAGCGGATAAATGCAGAAGTCTAGGTCCGTTTGGTTCACCGGTGATGGGTTGGTCAGTGTCAGAATCCTAGTTGGATGTAAGGTAGTTAAGTATAAAGTAATTTTCCGATCTCCCTTCAAGAAATTGAGGGTACACCACCTCTAAATTATATATTTCTTATATGTGTATAACCTTATAACCCGAAGTAGTAGTAAAACGTGATATTAAATAAATAAGCACAACTTATTTCTGTATAGTTGTTAAAATATGAAGTCTGGACGGGTAATAAGAAAGGATGCATGAATAAAAAGTCACTTATCTGTCTGTTATTTATTTATCCATATCTCAGGTTATAAAACAATCGATTACAAATGGCCCAAAATATTGTTCTACTTAAAACCAGGTGTTCAAATTAGAAAATAATTTTTAATGCCAAAAATTTGATATGGCATAATTTACTAAAATTTATTTTGTTCCTGCAGGTCATATAAAATTATCACAAGTGGCCTCAATTTGACAAAAATGCAGTATTTAAAATGTTGGTATAAACATTTTGATCTGAGTTCTTAAAGGTAATTAATTTAAGATGATTTGTAAATTACTTATGTTAATATTGTAGAGCTAAAATTTAATCTTATTATTTTCTCTTAAGGAACATATAGATTAGAACCAAGGTTTAAGGAATTTGTAAAAGTTTTAATAATAGTATAAGGTGACCTGATGGTCTAGGGGTATGGTGTCGGACTTCTGTGCTGGGGTCTGGGGTTCAATCCTCGGTCCCGGCACGAATTTATCTGATTACCAAACCCTTCTTTCACCTCTGACAAGACATCTTGTGAATGTGGGGAATGCCAGGCCTCCACCGTGGTTCGGATTCCACGTTAAATTGTAGGTCCTCCATTTCATCTCACAATCACCCTACCATTACACATTAGCGTAAGCGCGTACAACCTGAACGGGTAGTAAGACGCGGTGATAATAATAATAATAATAGTTTAAAGCACGTTAAATAAATTGCAAGCCATTGCTTTACAATGATTTACCAAAAGATGTAACGTAAGATAAATAATATATCATATCTAATTAAGAGTTGGCTATTAAATTTTGGATACAATTTTAATTTCAATCGATTTTGGCTAGTATGCATATATTTATAATGTGTAATTATTAATCTCATATTAAGTGAATTAGAGGTAGGGGTTTACTAGTTGTGAATATTAATGTTTGGCAAAGATAATGCAAAACAAGCCACCAAAATAATATTTAAAAAATGATAAAATCCTAAAAATTTGATTACACCTAAAAAAAAAGTTTTTGCAGTAAAATATTAATTTGTAAATCTTGTCTAATTTAACATTATTTAAGTTTAACTAAATTGTTAATTTATTAGGAATTATAGAAAAATATTGGTCATAAAATGTTGCCTCATCTAAGAGGCTCAAATTAAAAGAAAATTAGTAGTTCTAAAGTCTAGTTATTTGTTTGATTAAAATGGTATTATAGTGAATTTTAAGAGGCTTATAAAAATGTCAAGTAGTTTCTAGAATCATCACACTCTGTTAATAAATACTAATAATGAAATACGATTTATGAAACATTTATTAGAGAGAAGCCAATAGATTTATGAAAAAATACATTTGGTGCACGCTTTAGGCAGTAACTGTCACGTCTGGTATAATTCGTATGTGAGGTCCAATTTACACGAGCCAGCGTTGTATAACATTTTGGATCGTAGAAATATTTACAATTTTTTACCGAAGCATTTATCAATATTGATAAAACCTCATATTAGCGTCAAATTGGAAAAGTGGTTCAAGTCTCACTAATCCAGTTTTTAGGTAAAGAAGAAGCTTGAATCACACCTTCAGTTATTTTGCAGTTTTTATGGAAAAACTGTTGGGTTTTTTTCAAATGAATAAAATATGGCTCTAGTAGCAAAGTTTAGTTTAATTTTCTTCACATGGTGTTAGAAACAGTTGTTAAATGTCTGTCAAGGGTGTCCTAGAATTTAATGGCAACTTTTTCTGTTCTTTGGAAAAGTTTATCATCCAATGCAACTATGCTTATGATATATATTAAACAACTCTTGATATCATAATGAAAATAAAATCAAACTAAATGCTGCTAATGGAGCAATATTTTATTTATATACGCAAAAATGTTTTGCTATAAAAAACTGTAAAAACAGACATTGTCACGCGCCCACTAAATCCCTATCTTGAAGGTTTTACTACTCTCCTACCAGCTAATTGGAAAATATTCTCTCTCGTTTTACCTTCATCATCCCTAACTCTTTATCGTAAACTAGCAGTCCTGCACGGCTTTGCCCGTGAACTACTGTGGTATAAGAATTATAAAGCCTCCCCCAACCCCACCCCCACCCACGATGCCCGTTACCCACTGTGGTATAATAATTATATAAATCCTCTTTATTCCCTATCCCGTGGGAATTTAGGAAAATCCTGTAAAATTTTATTAGTGATTATAATTACCTACTTTCATGCTAAATTTGAAGTCTCTAATAATTACAGTTACGGAAATAAAGCAATATTAAAGCAAAAATATAAATACTCTTTATTCCTTATCCCATGGGAATTTCGAAAAATTCGGCCTTATTCCTTGTCTACATCATAAAAGGAACACAATTGTGCACAAGGTGCACAATTTCAGCTCTCTAGGTCCAAGGGTTTGGGCTGGGCGTTAATGAGTCAATTCAATGAGTCAGGACTTTTCTTTTTATATATATAGATATATGGATAACTTGGACGGGTGTAAAATGCATATTACGAATAAAATACTTCGCTCAACTAATATCAAATGAAAACATATGAATCTTATTCAACCTTGATAAATTGAATAATATTCTTGGTCGATAATTAAAGCATTATAAAGGATTTGGCTATAGTAGTGACTATACAATAATTTTAAATTTAAAAAATTACCATATTTTACACTTATCACAGTTTTAGTTACTTAAAATAATAAAATAAAATACAAAAAGTCAAACACATTTCTCTTATTTTTGCTTTCATCCAATGCCTCGACTAAATAAATTACCAGGAAATGAGACTAGACGCCCTAAGCAATCTCTCATTCCTGGATTTACCAAGAAATGCTAATCCGGATCTATTATTGATAAACATTATTTCAATTCTCCTTTGTAAAACGTATTAAAAAAATCTCCTCTTGTATTCATTAGGTCAGTCGCATTGTACTTTCTGTAATTAAAAAAAACTAATACATAAAATGAATTTCTTGAATTTTATACTAGATATTTAATAATGATCTCACACATCACCAAGAGTTCAATTCAAACGCATTTATTTTATGTAGAGGCCTATTTTAGAATCTATTAAACCAAAAAACAATATTAAAGCAAAAACACAGACAAAATTACTTAACAACCACTTGCTCAAAATTGGGAGTTATGGAAAGAGTAGTCTAAAGGAGGATTTAAAAAAATTTAAGACTAGTTTGAATAGTGGAAAAAAATGTCCTTGTCTATTAATATATAATTTTTAATATCCGTTAGTCTTATAGGGAGTTATACAGTCTAGGACAGGTAATTAACCTCGTGATATACTGGATTGACAGGGAGTTCGAGGTTCGAATCTCGACTGGGTATACTAAGAGAGGAGTAGAAAGGGAGGATTTACAACCTTTAGTTTTCCCATTCACTCTCCACGCTAGTGCTATTAATTTTCTCGCAAATAAACCCCAAACACATTAACAGATTTATCTGCCCATATAGTTCTGATCTATGAGTTATATTGTCCGTATACACTACGTGGAAGCTGATTCAACTATAATTTTAAAAAGGACAGCAAAGTGTCTCTTAACATAAATCAAGACTTAACTCAAATTTCTGGATTTTTCAGCGAAGGAATTTTAAATTTTTGTCACGAAATCTTATTTTCCCTTTAAATATTTTGTTGTAGTTTTTCGATAACCACTGCCCATATTCCAGTGATGACCAATCACAAGTAGATAAATAAATAAATATTGATGTGAGAAATAAAATGAACCCGTCAATGATAATAAATTAAAAATTTATTATTTTCTTAACGTATTTTAATATATTCACCTTTAATAGTAGTTCGTAGAAAACTTAAAATATTGATGCTACACTTATTTTAACTTAAAATATTAAACCAAAATAAAATTAGGAAAATGTTTGAAGAATTTGTTTGAATTATTCTATTTCGACCAATTTGACGTTTCAATAATAGTGATACGCTATCACGTGGTCTAGAACATGGATTATCTGTCTCAAAGTTATTAATCTATTGAACTTATGTGGGCCACCTACCGGAGCGTTAAGACTTTTTGGGAATGTTTAAAAATCTAGGATTATTTATGAAGTGGTGTGTTATGTTTAATAATGTTTTCATAAAAATTAGGCGAAAGATTTAACCAGCTAAAAAAAATTAAATATTATATTTTAAACGTTTTAATAATGTGTCTGATAACTTGCATAAGGCCTTATAAAACAATTTCACATTATAATTAAATTTTCTGTTGTGACCCCATCAAAACATGGTTTTATTTGATAAAGGAAGCTGAATCTAGGTTTCTAACCTTTTCCTTTAATCTCAAAAAATACAAATTTTCACTTAAATCCTTGTTGAGTGTATAGACTTTAAACTCAAATTTTACGTTGTTACTGGTCTAGTTTGCCGATAATTTTTGCCTACATTTTGTTGAAAACGATTATTAAAAATATCAAAACCTTCTTAAATACTGCAAGATTGCTAAACATATGTAATTCGTCTCAGTACTGTACCAAGTAGCACCCTTAAGGTCTATACGAATGTGGAGCTTATGGAGTGTGTGGAAAAGGCATAGGTGTAATTCTATCTCCTAAAATATGTCGATAGTAGAATTGGTTTTGAAATTAGAGCCTACTAAATATGAATATATATTCAAAAATAATCTTAAACGTAATTGTTTGCTCATCTAATTTTATTAAAAGTGCATTCATTTTATTTGAGGTTAATATTTCAGTACCTTGTTAAAATACTTTTAAAGCATTTTGAGAAAATTGTATCTTGATACATGCAAATATTCATCTGAAAAAGTTTATTTGGGTTTAAATTTTTATTCAAAATTTTTTTTGTCACTTGGTCTCATTACCCGTTCGGATTTTACGAACTTTAACTAATGTTTTAGGGATGAGGGAGGTTGATTTTACAGGCAGTATTTGCACCCCAATTTACGTGGGGAGAGAGAAAGTGGAGATAAATTTAGATAATACTACTCTCATTACACCCGATCGAGATTCGAACGCCAATCTCCTCAACATATGCAGTGAGATATATTGCTAGAGTGACGCCTTAGACCATTCAACCACCGAAGCGGCTCAAGACGTTCTGTATTTTAAAACAAATTATTATCATATTAATAAACACTTAAAATTTAGGGTTGCATTGTATGGCAAATTTTATTTTGGAACTCATGCATCTACGTTTTATTTTCATTTTAGGGTCATTGATAAATAAACTAAAATATATTTTATATCCTAAAGTAAATATATCAGTAAATTATATTTATATAATACCTTTATATTAGTTTTTATATTAACATTCTTGTATACATAATGACAGTAACAAAATATATTTAACATTTCAACTGAAAAACAGGTGTCAGTTACATTATTAATATAATTAAAAGTGTGTTAGTACTGCTAAACAACATGTTTTTGGTGGTTTTTGTCTTTTAATTTGGGGTGCCGTTGTGTGTAGGGTTAGCTGGGGGGCAGATGGTATTTCACATTTGGGAATACAATTACCATTTTTCTAAATTATTTTTAAAACCCAAACACGGCATTGATGAAAACTAATGAACTCATTCTCTAACACATGTTCCCTAGTTTTTGTATTCTACTATTCAAATACTGGCATACATAACAGGCAAAAATTAAATAGTCATTTAAACTATATATGTGCTACCTGACATAATAAACCCTAGTGACAAAGAGCTTGGATAAAAATACGAGAAAATGAAAATAAACGTATACCAGTTGTAATACTCGGGCAAAATATCGTCTATGTTGAGCCATGTGATCTAAAACTCTCAATATTCATTCATAAAGTCAATATTTTTATATTGCATATTTTTTTATAATGCCTAAAGTTTCATAAGCAAATATATATATTTTTTAATATAGTTCTAGGAAATTTGGAAATCAAATTTCCATAACTAATACATCACAGAATTACCCGCTTTGTGTCCACTTGGTCTAACATGCTACTCTTGCACTAGACTAGACTGCTGATAACAAGGAGATCAAGGTTCAAATCCATGTCGAGTGAACTGAGTTTTTATAAAAAAAATAGTTTTCTACTCTTCCTCCAAGCAAATGAGTGTACACTTCCTCTAAATATAACCTTCCTAATCTGATCCCTAGCACATTAGTGTAATTAGTACATAAGCACCCACCTCAGTGGCGTACGTGCTAGTTTAGTGTTGGGATAGACTGCTGAGGACGGGGAGATTGAGGTTCTAACCTTGGTCGAGTGAACTGGGGGGATTTTTCCTAAATGGTTTTCCATTCTTACTCCATGCAAATAAGGGAGCACTTCATCTAAATTCAACCTTCCAAATTCCTAACGTAATAGAGTAATTAGTATTTAGGCATATGACCCGAACAGGTAGTGAAACGCGGTGCTAAAAAACAATACATCAAAGTTAATCAGAAAAGTCTTAAAATTAGAAAATTTAAAATGTGGGACTGGTAAATGGAAAGGTTAGCCTTTTAAAAATTTACAGAACTAATAAAAGTACGAGTAAATGGTACGGTGCACCACACATACTTCTCTATTTTATTTTAAAACAGGGACTTTTTCTCAAAACTCATAAGATTGTTGAAAAAGAAATAATATAAAATATATATATATATGTGTATAAAACTCCACAAAGATATACACTGTTACAGAACATATCATATATATATATATAGTTGTATAAACACTCCACAAAAGAGCATATACACTGTTACAGAAACATTTATAAAGGACTATATCTGTCCATAATAGAACACAGCGATTAATTTCACATTTCAATGACCAGAATAGTAAAATAATAGACCTATAGAGCTATATATTTGATGATAGTTCAGAAACTTTTGGTTTTATAAAAATATATTTCAAATAAAATCTTTTTATTTTTAATATCAATACAACTTTACAGTGATATGTTATTTCATATCTCAAATAGTTAAAGACATATGATCAAAATCAGAAATTTCTGTATATGTAAACTATTCTTAAAGGTATTTTTATAGATAATTGATAGTAGTCAATTTATTTGTAATGTTAAACATTGCTTGTATTCAAAATTTAATAAAAATCTTTAGATTGGATATAGAGGAAATCAATTTTTATCACTTTTTGACCTTTAGTATTCTACCCTTAATAAGTGTAGGGCTAGATATCTAATTCCAAAAACTCTTTGGGGGAATATTATGGGAACCCTAGATACCAGGTTTAGCCCGATCGGAAAAAATTGTTTCGGCTTTAGGCCGATATACAGACAAACAGACCGAAAGGCAGATTACATCGCTAAAACAGCTATTTCAGTTTCAGGGGGTCCCATAACAAGTGTTGTTTTTACGATCACAATGATTATCTCTCCGAGGGGTCTAGAGAAAGTAACATCATCTGCTGACATAGCGCAATAAACCGTTATGCTATTTGGGGAATATTCTATTCTTTCTAATTAAATATGATGTTCTTTTTTTTCCATCATGATTCTGTAACAACGTATATGATTTCGTTACACTTATATTATAATCGATCTTAGGCAGAGAATGTACTGTATATGAAAATAGTCAGTTTGTGTACATAGTTCGTTGCTATACACATTGATAGGTACAGTTTTGTTTAAAATATTATATCTATTTTAATTTATTGACTGCCGTAACTGTTTTAAGATTATCTTAATTTATTACTGCACAAGGAGACATTATAAAGGTAAGTATTTTTCAGTTTTAATGGCAAAATATTTTTTGGTCAAAATAAATCAAGCATTGCTCTAGTACAAAAGAGAATTTAATTTTTTTCACATGGTGACCTTAACAGTTCTTGAATATCTATTAAGTGTTTCCTGGAGTTTAATAACAACTTTTTATCTTCATTTGAAAAGTTTGTCACCTAATTCCGCTATGCTCATGGAAGATATTCAACAAGGGTGATATCACTATGAGAAGTAAATTAGACGCTATGTTTGCACTGAAGAAATATTTTATTAATTTAGACAAAAATATATTTTGCTATGAAAACTGCAAAAACACTTGCCTTTCTCTGCGTTTCCTGCTTCCTGCATACCCCCTTAATGCAACTACTCAAAACTCAAATTTTAGTTAATGGAGTGATAGACTGTATACGGTGCGCCATGCCATTTATTTTTTATGAATCAACATTATTCACCGATTAATGTAAATTATATATTAAATATTTTTCCTTTATTGTATTTTTTCTAATCACTGCATCTTACGACCTGTTTAGGCTACGCGTGTCTATACTAATATTATAAAGAGAAAAGATTTGATTTTTTGTTTTTTTGTTTGTAATGGATAAACTCAAAAACTGCTGGACCGATTTTAAAAATTATTTCACCAATATAAATCTACATTATCAGCGAGTAACATAGGCTATATTTTATTTTGAAAATCTAATTTATTCCTCATAAAAATTCGATAGTATATTATATAGTCGTTGGAAAAAAAAAGTTGTTGAAGGGAAAGTGGGTTTGCTGAAGGAGGGGTGGGGGGTAGGGGTGAGGAAAGAAAAATAGATTTAGTGACGAGGAATGAAAAAAAAAAAATTAAAATAAAATTTGGGGAAACGAGGGGAGTAAATGAAAGTGGAGGATGCTGAAAAATTAATTTGATTTTAACAATTTGTTTGATTGGTGTATACACAATTCCTTCGTGCCTAGAGCAAACAAAATTATAGAGGAATGCGATGAAAATAGGAGGGAGGATAAAAAGAGGAGGGGGATATACAGTGAGGGTAGGACTGTATTTTCAACTAAAATAAGTAGAAAAAGTTTTGTTTTTATATTGACATGATTGATGATTTGAAGCTTTGTTTTACAGGATGCTTTACAATATATTTTCACGGGGTAGGGGGCTAGTATATTATAATTACCCTATAAGGGTAGGGATGAGGAAGAGATAATTTTAGAGGTAATCTGGCCGAATTTTCATGTAAGGAGAGTGGGAAACCATTTAGGAAAAATCATCCTCAGAATAACTGGTCAGGATTTGAACTTCGACCTCCCCGCTATCAGCAGGCCAGTACAACACGAGTGTGATGCCTTAGACCATTTTGCCACTGAAGCTAGTCAATATTGTTTATAATAAATATTTTTTCAAATAATTGATTCTCCATCTCTTTATGTGTTGGAGAAAATCCTATAATTTAAGTGTGTGTTTCTACAAGATGTTAAAATAATAAAATTGAAAAGTTATGCTCACATGTCTAAAATAATAGTAAAAAATATTTTCCCTAAATGGTTTGTCTCTCTCTGACCACATGAATTCTGGTATATTTTATTTATAATCAAACGCTATCATCTCTACCCCATATTGTAGAGATATTATTATTATTATTATTATTATTATTATTATTATTACCGCGTCTTACTACCCGTTCGGGTTATAGACACTTACTTCTGTTCTGGCGCCGGGTTAAACCTCGGTCACGGCATAGATTTATCTGATTTCCAAACCCTTCCTACACCTCTGACAAGAAATCTTGTGAATGTGTGGAATGCCAGCCACCACCGTGGTTCGGATTCCACGTTAAACTGTAGGTCCTTCATTTCATCTCACAATCACCTACCATTACACATTAGCGTAAGTGCGTATAACCGAACGGTAGTAAGACGCGGTGCTAATAATAATAATAATATAGGCACTTACGTTAATGTGTAATGGTAGGGTGGTTGTGAGATAATATGGAGGACCTACAGTTTAACGTGGAATACGAACCACGGTGGA
This sequence comes from Timema cristinae, assembly GCA_039000515.1. Lineage (NCBI taxonomy): Eukaryota > Metazoa > Arthropoda > Insecta > Phasmatodea > Timematidae > Timema > Timema cristinae. Next base: position 34,411,776 of record JBCFYV010000001.1, on the reverse strand, counting down.
GGCCTGGCATTCTACACATTCACAAGTTGTAATTATTAATACACGTCTTGTCAGAGGTGAAGGAAAGGTTTGGCAATCGGATAAATCTGTGCCGGGACCGAGGATTGAACCCCGGACCCCAGCACAGAAGTCTGACACCTTACACATAGACCTCCAGGTCTTTATATGTATTGATTATGTATATCAAAAGTGACATGCAGTTCACATGACTTGACTTATGAATATGTTAAGGTAAATCTTGTAACTTTTTATCCGTAATATCCTTACTATAAAAATGTGGTTGTAAGTATGTGGAATGTTGCTCCGTAATTCATATGCACCATATTAATTAATTATTTAATTGATCCATTTTTAAAAATAGCTATGATTTTATTATTGGTTGGTAAAATTATTAAATATGTTTTACATGTTAATTTTTTTTTGCGATGATAGATTTAAATTATTAATAAGTTAAATTATTAAATATCCAATTTTTTGATTATTTGATTTTATAATTCAAGAAGTTTGGATCTATTAAATGTCTATGGATTATTAAAATTTTGCCAGCTACTGTAGTTATACAATAAATACAAATAAATAATATTAGTTAAATTGAGAAGAAAGGTTTGTATAGTAAAGCATTGAGATGCGTTTTAGATGTTTAGAAATCCCGAACTAACTAAGATTTTTTATATCTATAAGTACTGTTTTCAATAAAATATAGACAAAATTTATCAGCTCGTTTTTGACGATTTAAATTGTCATGTTTTGATAGAATAACAGATAATTTTAAGATAATGTGGGATTGTTCTATAAGGTTTTATGTGAGTTATCATATTTTATAACAATTTATACTGTACTTACTTTTTTTTCTAAATGATCAGAGCTTTCTCCTACCGTTTGGTGAAAATAACAATACAAAATATCAATATACTTCGTAAATAATTCGAGATTTCTAAATATCTGTAACATTTCTCAATGTTCTATAATAAGTCCTCTTAAATTTACCTGTATCTATGACTTTTTCTTACCATGCCAATTTATCCTAGCAGGTGTATAAGAGCTTTAAAAATGAGGTAGCATTCCAAAGAATTGCAAGCTTGTGTTGCCAAAGGTGTAATTAAAGTTTATTTCCCATCAGACACAACCACCAGGTGGGAAGGTTATTTATATAAAACACACGCCTCGTGGAGGTAAAAAATAAACACAGCACACATAACACTCAATATGAACCCGTCCTATTGAATAAACAATACACGATCAACCGTAACACATCCCGTCTTGTCGTTCCAGAGGTAAGAGGGATCAATTAAGAGTATGGAGGATCCTGGGTCGATCCTAGTCTAAAATAATTTAGTACCTTTGCTTGAAGTCATGCCGTTCACTCTTATGTTTTTTCAACTTTAGGTACTAAGATTAAGTACAAAGATGCTAGTTTTATACAATCCAATTTTCATATTAAAGTCCTTTTAGGAAATATACATAATGTAATTTCCTAACGTGTGTTGCGTAGATTTATTTACCTCCAAAATCCCTGAAGTTTCCTAGAAAGCTAGAAATTTCACACTTTATTAGTCCACAGAACTGAATCTAACGGTACCAGATTTTCAATTTTCAATTTAATTTTTCAAGTTTTTTATTTAATAAAATAATTAATTTTTTCACCCTAAATTTATCCTCTATTACTTAATAACCGAGAGACATAAGTATTTTTATAAATAAATCCCAATCTTCCATCCGCTTATCAATTGAAGGATAGGTTTTGTTAGTTTGGTTAATTAATCAATCTGTCTTAGACATTCCTGAAAACAGGTTCAGACCTAGTTTTATACCACCATAATTAATAGTATTTTAATGTATTATTAGTATAATTTTTAAGTATTGATAATATCTATCAAAAGTGATAGTTACAATTCACATGACCTGACGTATGAATACGGGAAAGTATCTCCAGTAGCTTTTCTATCTGTCATAAAATGTTCTTCCTATGAAATTGTACTGTAAAACACGAGTAGCGATTTATTTCTAAGGCACACATTAACTGTTCGAGCGTGTTTTGATAATGTTTTTAATATATTTATGGTAGAGGAAAACCGTTTGATACTCTACTAATCGATAAAATGTTTTAAAATGAACATTTTTTGACACTTATCTAAATATAATAGGCGATTTAAAAAACACAGTTAAACTGAAGGAAAATCTCCCAAACTGCTTGTTTTAGAACATATTGTTGTGTTTGATACACACGAGTACAAATATTTCCCTTCAGCTTTAAAAGACTAACATTATAAGCTATAGAAACATCCTTAGATAACCTAAACAACGTGAAAGTAAATGATAAATAAAAATCATATATATCGATATTAACATATATGATTGGGTGAAATACCATGAGGTAGCAATTAAAAAATAATTAGTTGATATTATTATGGTTGGTTCAAGTCAGTTCTACAGGATTTTCACTTAGGAACTGGAATTGTTTCGATTCCTATAAAGTCAGTTCTAGTTTCTAAATTTTATAAGTTAAAGTACCATTATAATAAATGTACAATGTTTAAACTATATTAACAGTTTAAATATAACGGTATTTAATTTTAAATAAACATATTATTAGCACATTTTATTATTAATGTCCACTGAAATATGAATGAAGCTGAAGTAATACGAAAAAAGGGTGACCAATTTGCTCTAGACCTTTATATGTAATTAAATAAGATTCGAATCAAGATTAGAAATAACAGAACCAGCTCGGGATTTTTAAAATTTGATAACCAATCCTATTCTAGTATTATGCTACTTTATACTTCAACTTCAAAGATGTAGGCCCCTTTCAGACGGACGCGCTGTATTCAGATAACGAGAACTGAATATTCTTATAAGGTATTGCGTATTATGTCTTATGTCTTTCACATGAGCTCTTGTTATTGTTGTTGTTGGTTCTAATGAGTCAATTTCTGGTTCTACTGTATCACTGACAAACTATGGGTAAGGTATTATGTCTAATGTCTTTCACATAAGCTCTTGTGAGCAAAGTGTTGGCTCTAATGAGTCAATTGCTCACTCTCCTGTATTACTGACAAGCTATGGGTAAAGTATTGTTTCTTATGCAGCCTTTCACAAGGGGTAACGTGAGTTGAAGCTCACGAAAATAACCGTTTTCCAAATTTAACTTTATAGAGACCAACGAAGCCATCCTTAACGAGAATAATGTATCTATAAAATTATACATTGCTTACGAAAAGTCACTAAGCACTCAGGGTACGGTATGCATCATCATGATTGGTTGTCAGTATCGAAGTTCCCGTCGAAGTTTCTTCACAAACAAAGTAACAGCAGTGCAAGAATTGAACCCACCGGATATTTTTAAAATGACTCCGTTACTGTGACTGGCTTACGAGTCTTAGTGAAATGAAAACTATTAATATATAAACTTGGTGTGTGGATTGCGGGATTCAGGTGGTGGATTGTTGGACCTTCATTATCTGAAGAAACGGTAGTCAGTGATCGCTATTTTTCAATGCTCCATGATTTCATCGGCCAGATGTAGAAAGGTGAAGTCACTTACTCCTGGTTTCAACAACATTGCACCACTACACACACAGCTAACGTCTCCATGAAACTTATAAATGAGATATACGGAGAACGTGTCATCCTAAAAACGTATGCCCCCCCCCCCCTCGCTCACCTGATCTTATGCCACTAGACTTTTATCTTTGGGGAGCATCAAAATGAACACTATATCGTAATCGCGCGCTCACGCTTAGTTATTTAAAAACGGCATACATAAGAAATAGATCCCGAGCAGAGCTGCGGAAAATGTTTTCGAATTAAGTTAATTGTCTTCACGCCTGAATAGACGCTCTTGGACGTCACTTCCACCACCATTTATAAGTGCCACGTATCGTAGACTAAGTGCACAGTAACTTTCTAAACGTAATGTATTATGGTCAGCATTTTTAACAAAAATCGTTATGATTCAGGATGGTTGAAAATTTGTCACATATTCGGAATACTTATAAAAATGACAATGCTTCCCTTAAAATATGGTTTAGTAAAAAAAATCTGTATGCGTATCAAAGAATATAATATTGATTTTTAATAATATATTTAATTTACTTTGGTCTAAATTTCCTAACCCTTTCAGTGAGTATAATTTATTGTCCTAGGATTTTATTATGATTGCATATATTCTTGTGTAGATGTACAAAATAACTTCTTTTGATTATTTGCCAAATTTCTTGTACGTTTTATAATTTTAAATAGGCTAACTCTTTGTCTCTGAAATTTAATTTATCTTTAAATAAGCTCTTCCATAAGGGACAATATATGTAAATTCATTTGATATTAAATATCTGCTAGTAACAAGGGATAGAATCTGTAGGCATGTTGGACTTTCAAAAAATAAAAAAACTGTTGAAATGGGCTCTTAATTATTATAAACTATGGTTAGCGTGGTAAGATTGACAAGTTAATATATGGATTATGGTTAATGGTTAATATCATGGATTCAATCAAATGAAAATTTATCTTTACATTTTTTTTATAAATTACTATAAAACATTTTAGGAAAAGGTTCCTTATTTTTTAATATATTAATTCTAAAAAAACATTCTTTGGGGGGGATTTTGAATTATAATATTCAATTTAATAATTTTAGTGAATGATGTAGGTAAAAAATATTTCTGGATTTTATTAGTTTGTTATTTTCTTTATTAAATATTAGTGGAGGTACCTGGCTCTTCCTGGCTGTATTGTGTGGTTACCCCATGCAACATTTTCCTTTGCTCCAAAAGGACCGAAAAAATCTTCTTTTTATTAATACATTTAACAAATTAAAAAAATCTAATATAAAGTTTCCAAATTCCAATCTTGAGGTGCACAAGTTTGTACACCGGGGCTACTGATTTAAAATTTTTAGACCTCTACATGTGATATATATTACGCAATGGTCATGGCAGATAGACAGACAAACTCTTTATTCCATTAATACAGATTATAAAGAAGCGATTTTTGTTAATGTGAATACATTTAAGGACAAACAGTTTTACAAGATGGTGGCTTGATCAGAAGTTAAAACTATGGAAGTTATTTAGCCTGCCAACCAACCACCTTTTTGGCATCAGAAAATACAATGAGAAAAATAGTAAAGAGCGCAAAACATTTCTTGACCTACAGACTTACACAGTGGTTTACTCATAGTTTAGACGTAGATTAAATTTATGTTCTATAAATGTTGCAGCTGCAAGTTTGTGGAAGCAGACAATAACCAGAAAGTGTAATAAACTGAATTCGGCTAATGACGTCATTTTGACGAAGAATGTAGAGCCTAATAAAAATACAGTGGAACTAAGGATGGGAGAAGGGGATATTAGATGATATTAAGAATAGGTGTGTTTATTAATATAATCGTTAAAATACACCAGTATGAATATTTTACCCTTAGTACAGGGGTTAGGAAATTATTATTATTATTATTATTATCACCGCGTCTTACTACCCATTCGGGTTATACGCACTTACGCTAATGTGTAATGGTAGGGTGATTGTGAGATGAAATGGAGGACCTACAGATTAACGTGGAATCCGAACCACGGTGGAGGCCTGGCACTCTCCACATTCACAAGATGTCTTGTCAGAGGTGAAGGAAGGGTTTGGTAATCAGATAAATCTTTGCCGGGACCGAGGATTGAACCCCGGCCGCCAGCATAGAAGTCTGACACCTTACCCCTAGACCACAAGGTCACCAACGTTAGGAAAAATGACTGTATGTATTAACGAAACCGGTTCAATAACCAGTTGCACCAAAAAAAAAAATGTTTTTGTCAAGTTTTTTTATACTTATCATGTTTCCTCTTATTAATTGAGGATGGCTATGTTTTTATTTTATCACCAATGGACCTTAGAATAATCTTTTAGAACAGTATTTGTCAAATTGGGATAATGAGTAGACCACTGAGTTTTATTAATCATTAAACAGATCTTAATAATAGTGAGTCTGTTAAACAAATCAGCGCATATTTTTACGAGATGTTATGGACATTTATAAGCCTTTCCTTCTCTCTGTCACATCTTTGTTTAACTTATCACAAAAATATAGTATACAATAATTTGGAACGACTATTTAAACATCCAAAATATAATTTTATTAAATATGAAAATACTATTTAAAAGACCATTTATAATGGCAAGTATTTTTTCTCGTTTTTTTATTACGAATAATTAAGGGGTACGCGACATGAAATATTTTAAGAAACAATCTTTTAAAAAATAACATATCATTTGTATGCCTACAACAAAAATAGTATATTACTATTATATTAGTGTTTGATTTATCTTATAGGTTTTGATAATATCTATTAAAAGTGATATTCTTCAATGGACAAATGGTCTAAGGCATCACTCATGTGTTAGACTGGCCAGGGTATAGTAGGGCGATTAGGCTTATAGTACCGGTTGGGTCTAATGAGGGTGGTTTTCTCTAAATGGTTTACCACTATAATTCTAAGCAAATGCGGGTAGATTATATCTAAAATGCTTCCTTCATCATTCCTACCCCTTTAGAGTATGTGTGTAACCTGAACAGGTAGAAATACATGGTGAGAGGCTAATATAGATACATATATTTTAATTTATTATCGATAGAGATATATATATATAAACATATATCTTATTATATAATATAATATATAAATATTTAAATATATAAATATAGTTATAAATACTATTTATAAACTATAATCTATATATTATAATTAGTATATAATATATTATTTATATATTTAAAGTAACAACTGAAACCCGCTTCGGTAAGTTGTATGGTCACAGTAGACTAGACTGGCGGTGATCGGGACCTCGAGGTTCGAATCTCAGTCCGGTGTAATAAGGGTGGTCTACCAGAATGGTTTTCAACTCTCCCTTCACGCAAATTTAAGTACCCTTCCTATAAATATAACTTTCAGAATCCTAAAACCTTTAGCGTAATTAGTAAATAATCGTAAAACCCAAAAGGGTAGTAAAATGTGATGCTAAAAAAACAACTGCAGATTATAATACGTACGTTTAATTGTTATGTGTAAGTCATCTAGTAGCTTTATTAGCTGTAAGATAAATTTCTTCCAATTAAAATGAAACCTTATGTACTTGCTAAAGATTGGTTCACGCCTACTTTGTTCGAACTTTTATGACGGTCCAAAAGTAAACTACTATTTGTTATGGTTAAATAATTAAACCCCCGGTCCCGGCACAGATTTATCTGATTACCAAACCCTTCCTTCACCTCTGACAAGATGTGTGTTAATCAAAACTTGTGAATGTGAGGAATGCCAGGCCTCCACCTGGTTCGGATTCCACGTTAAACTGTAGGTCCTTCATTTCATCTCGCAATCACCCTATCATTACACATTAGCGTAAGTGCGTATAACCCGAACGGGTAATAAGACGCGGTGCTAATAATAATAAATAATTAAAACTACTAAATTACTGTATATGAATTTAGAAAAGCGCTTTTAAAAATCTCAATTGCATTGGGTGTGAAATTTATCCTTTAAATGAAAACAGAATAAATGGCAAGACAAAATCGTGTATACTTTCTCATATAGTCTATTATAGTTTTGGGATTTTTTTAAATTCAAAAATCAGTTTTTCAGTAAACTACCAATAGTGAAGTTTTACAACGAAAAAACATTTTAAATAATCATATGAATCACTCTTTAGAAATTACATTTTGAGCAAAATTAACATATCAAATTTTTTTTAAATTATACATTTTCAAAAATCAGTCCTTAGTAAACTAACTTCAATTATATATTTTTTATTTAGAAAAACGAGTATACATTTTCTATCATAATGATACACAATCAAGATAACCGTTTGGACAAAAACACTTAAGTCATTCTAGAAAATTTTCAAATTTTCAACAAAGAAACAGAAAATGAGGGCTAGGAGACCGGACCCCTTCTGGAATTTTATGGGCCTTATATGTCCTTATATACTTAAAAACTGTTTTATTCACTAAAGGTATATAGTGAAGATTTCTAGCTAACCGCCCTAGAAAATTAGTTTTTTGCGTCCTCAATCAATGAACTACCACCCACCTCAGTGGCATCATAATCTAACGCTATTCTCACAGTAGACTAGACTGCCGATGGTGGAGAGCTCGAGGTTCGAATCTTGGTCGGGTGTACCGACGGTGGTTTTCCATCCCTCCTCCATGCAAATATGGGTACACTTCCTCTAAATATTACCTTCCTAATCCCTAAAACAATCAGCGTAATCATTACATAAGCGCATAGCCCGAACTGGTAATGGGACGCGGTGCTAAAAAAAATTAATAAAAAAACTATCATTAATCAAATTCTTACCGCAGAAACAAATATAGGCTACAGTGTTATTTGTCATGACAAACGCTCATATGAGAAAGTGAAAAGAGATAATATAATAAAGAGCAACATGACGGTCACCATGATTCACGTCGAACGCTAGAACTGACCTTGAAAACCTCCCATGTGGCCGAGAAAGGTAGGACTGCCACCCCCACCATGAGGTCTGCGACGGCGAGTGAGACAATGAACAGGTTGGTGACGGTGCGCAGTTTGGAGCTCATGAAGACAGCGGCGATGACGAGGCAGTTGCCGACGATCACCATGATGTCGATGAAACCAAGGACTACTAGAGAGGCCAGAAGGCTCGGATCATCCCATTCTACATCCTCGGCCAAGGCAGCGCAGGTACTGGCATTCATCGTCCCAGGATCCCGCATCGTATCCACCCTACGACTTGCGGCCTTCTATTTAAAAATAAAATACTTGTGATTCTTCCTATGACTTGCGACTTTTTCTTCTAACTTTATATTCTTCCTCTGGCTTCGTTACCCTTACTAATGAGACCCTTTCTATTACTTATGTTTTTTCACCATCTTATGCCTCTTCCTCGACCATGGGGCTCCTTCTACTACTTTTGACTTTCTTACGATTTGTATGCTCCCTTTCTCTTATAACTCTTCCTCGGGCTTGTGAGTGTTTCTTCTATATGTAGATCTACCTGCGGCTTATGATAGTTATTTTCAGCTTGTGTCTCTATCTCTGAACAAAATACATCCAGCTTTTGACTTTTAAATTGGTCTGTGAATCTACCTCAGGGTTATGACTCTTCCTCGGCCTTTTAGCTTTCCCTCCAGTTTGTGACTCTTCTTCTGCCTTATGACCTTTACTCTTCTGACTCTTCCTCGGCCTTTAGATGATTCTTCTGGTTTGTAGCCCTTTCTTTATCTTGTGATTACTTTTCTTGACCTTTGTGCTAACCTGTGTACCTTTCTTCCTACTTTCTGCTACTTGAGACTGGATATTTCCCCTAATGTTATGGGGATTTTATTTTTGTTCCTTACAGTTATAATTGATTGGTTCAAATTGAATTGAATGTTTATTGGGTATCACTCCTAACCTCTTTGCACTGATTGCAAAGTTGTATTCTACAGTTTTTAAAAATATGTATATATAGCATCTAAACCACGATGTTTATATGATGAACGGATAGGGTGAATTACCGTGATTATTTTTAAGCTCTTGTTTTATTTGTGAGGTGGTAGATGTGTTTAGAGTTTATTCTGTTCTAGATCAGTGGTCTATACTGTTATTAAAATAGCAGCTGCACACTCTATTTGATGCATATTATTAAATATTGTCCATCCCTTCAAAAACATACTAAACACTTTCCTTTTAATTCAAAATTAGAATCTTTATATATTCTGGTTTAAAAAGACACATCTTTAACTATTTTATTAAATTCAAGTGCCAAGTACTATTTGTATACGGATAAGTATTTTATGAGTAATATATTTTACTTTTATTCTTCACAAAATATAGAGGTATTTTCTAAAAAAAAAATATGTTTTTAAAAATTGACTTTAAAAAAAATTGGCTTGCCTATTTTAGATGTCTCACCATGGTGAGTTTCTGGCTGTTGAAGAATTTCCAGGTAGTCACTCATGGTATATTTATGTATGATTTCATCATTTTGGAAAATAACATAAGGTTTTAATTATTGTATGTGTTTGCTCAGTATATCATTAAAGAAAAAATGTAAGATATGTTTGTTCTTATGAAGTAAGCAGATACATGTACCACTCATATTAACCTATGAATTCCAAAAATATACAACAAATTCATATAACACAAGAACGTATAGCTTAGTTTGAAAATGGAACGACTCTCTCTCGCGAAAACACATTTTAGTAATTAATTACATCGTATACACTATCTGTTTATAATTCTTTCAAATGTCAAAGATGTAGATTGATAGTGCTCATAGTAGAATTTCACTCCAGACTTTTGTTTGATCTTTGTTACAAACATTTTAGATTCATTGTTCACATATTTTATTTTTCAGTTAACAATGTCTTTATTTTCTGCTAAATTTTGTATCAACATTTCAAAATATAATTTTAATAACTTGTAATATGGTTTATTCACACAATAATGTTTTATTTAAGTTATCTATAAAATAAAACGTGTGATGAAATCTATTTTATAAGGTTTATCTTATGTCTAATGAATTTTCTAATCTGTACATCAGTCAGCAATGATACAGTCGGAAGTATTTAATAAACAAACAAGATAAATGTAGTTTATCTTGGTGGATTAATTAATAATAGCTGAAGATAGTTAAGTTAATACCAAATGGTATTACTTTGTATTAATTTTTAAGCACCACGTCTTACAAACCGTTCGAGCTATATGCCTTAGTAATAGTTCTTCTAATAAGTAGTATCTTAGTGGATTTAACCTTAGCCTACGTGTACAACACAAGTCGGAACTGTGTTAATTCTATAGTTTATACTTTTTCTTTAAAAAAATTACTATCCCTAGAAATTAAAATCAGACATTTTACAGAGCAAGTGAAATCAAATATTTGTATTTGTCAACTTAAGATTCACATAAATCTATTTTTAGGATTAACATCCTTTTAAATAAACACACCAAGTTGTGTTAAAACTAGAGATATAACTATCTAATTAAAAGAGAATATCAGTTGTTAGGGGGGTGGTAGCACTGTTGATGATAGCAAGAGAAAAACGCAACAATGAGAATATCAACTGTAGGAATATTGTTGTCTAAATTCACCGCGGTCATCCCAGTAGAATCAAAACTATAATTCTTCATGACTGTGACACGAAAAATTAAATTACCACCGACTGGAAGTTTAACAAATTAAAACCTGGTTATGTAATCAGTTTTCACATGAAATCGCCATTTACTGTGTTTTCTAACAAAGTTATTTTCGCACCTATTTAATGTCTATTTAATTCTCGTGTTAAACTTAACGATTAATAAAAAGAATAACGCAAAGTTTTATATAAAATTGTGTATAACTTGCAATTGTTCAATTTAAACAGCTTAAAGTTTTTATGAAACAAAAAGTTTTTTAATTAAAAAAGTAAAGTTAAAAAATATAGTTCTTAGAGAATGTCTTTAATTTTTAGAACTAAACTCAAAACATGTATATTTTAACACCGAAGCTGTGCGCATTGTTGAAGCCCAACAGACCTCGCGTCGTGTTTGATCTAGACTAAGACGTTCGCTGACCGAAGCGAAGATACACGACTCAACACGACACGACACGAACAGGAAAGAAGAGGCTGGCTGGCGGGCGCGCCGAGCCCTTTTTGGACGCCTCACACAGCTCGACTGGCGCTCCGAAGCCGACGACCGCCGCATCGTCCTCATTCCCTCAAGTCTCTTTATCTCTCTCTCCGTCATCTGCGCATGCGTCGTCATCCATTCCAGGACCTTTCTACCTGCAATGAAAAAAAAAAAATAAGAAAAAACTCAACGTTGGTATAAGTGTCTGACTACCCCTCGCATCACCACACAAAACCCTCGGTTAAAAATTGTTCCAGAATCCTACCTCCCCAGATTGTACGTGGTTTAAAACTTTGTTGTATTACAGAAAAAAAAATGTTACCACAACTTCATTCATATGTAAGCAATAATTCTTGACAGGTTTTCTTAGCATGACGTAGAGATGATGAAAAAAGTAATAATTGTGAAAAAAAAACTATAATCCTGAAAAAGTTATATTTTACGCGCTTTTTCTTCCGCATGATGATAATATAAATCTTTCAATTCCGTGGGGGAATACGGCTCAAGACAAAGTACGAAAACTACGAGAGATCATATCATCCTATTGATAACATTTTACATCACGTGTTTACGGAACAGTTTTCTACAATAAATAATTGTACAATTAATTAAATCGACCACCACTGTGGTCTAGTGGTCAGAACTACTGGCTACAGACCCAGAGGTCTCAGGCTCGATCCCCGGCACCTCGAGATTTTCTATATAGCACTGCTGGGACGAAGTCAACTCAGCCTCGTGAGAACAAATGAGGAGCTACTTGATTGAAAAAGTAACTGCAGTCTTGAAAACAGAGATTAACTGATGGAGGTTTCATTGTGCTGATCACATGATACCATGTGCCCACAAAATCTGACACTATCTTGGCTAAATAATGTTATTGTACCCATATAAGTATGTGTATATAATTCATACCATAGTAACTCCATAGAATATGTATTACAATGTAAGTAATATTAATACATTCACAGTAATCTTACACTTCTAGATGCATTTTAATAGGTTTTCGAATTATTTCATATTTAGGCTCAAGAAAATACAACAGTAAAACCTGTCTGTAACGGAACTCGATGGGGCCAAAAAAAAAAAAAGCATTTCGATGGGTTTCCGTTTTATACAGGTGTACCAAAAATAAATATAAAAAAAACGTTGTGGTAATACAAAATTAGAATTGACTAGGGTAGACACTTCATTAAATTTATGTAGGTGATCTGGTGGTCTAGGGGTAAGGTGTCAGACTTCTGTGCTGGTGGCCGGGGTTCAATCCTTTGTCCCGGCACAGATTCATCTGATTACCAAACCCTTCCTTCACCTCTGACAAGACATCTTGTGAATGTGGGGAATGCCAGGCCTCCACCGTGGTTCGGATTCCACGTTAAACTGTAGGTCCTTCATTTCATCTCACAATCACCCTACCATTACACATTAGAGTAAGTGCGTATATTCCGAATGGGTAGTAAGACGTGGTGCTAATAATAATTATAATAATAATAAATTTCTGTACAGTAAAACTACAGTATGGATTATAAACAGTCACAAGTACATTTCTACATTATCATATGCAGTACTGTATGTACAGTATTACTTCTGTTCTGGCCTAGTTATGTCACATGTACATAAAAAAAAGTTTTTTTGTTGTCTTCTGGGTTTGTAACTCCTACTTAGCGTCCTGTATCAACTCCATCAGCTTCGGACAGTTTTTCAAAATAGCAAATTTCTCAAGGTTACTCACTGTACACACAACCTCAGAGTAGTTCTTGATCTTAAAGTCCTCCACAGTCTGTGCTACTCTCTTCATTAATGTTTACGCCATCATCTTGTTGGTAAGCTGGGTCACTCTGTACCAACTCCGTTTCTTTTTCAAACCATTCTTCGGTGGGAAGATACTCATCGAAAGAAACCACAACCTCGGCATCGATGTCCAGGTGTCCTCTTCTCAACATGGCAGCAAGCTATTGTAGGGGTTGGTTGTCCTCATAATCATAGTCAGCCTCCTCAATATCTCTAAAACTTGCTTTTTTAGAGCATTTCCTAACAGTGTCGGGATGAATCTGTCTTGCGGCACGAAAAAACCAATACACAGCACACCTAACAGTTATTTTCTTAGTGAGTAGACATTTTCTTCTTTGTAAAATTCCGTTTATAGGCCGTCCGTTTCCACGTTAGGGAGGTTTCCTTTTTATACATGGTGTTTTACATAGTAAATGTAATGGAACTGAAATATTTTGTCCATTTTCACAGGTTTCCGTTTCATACAGGGTGTTTTACATATAAAATGTGACGTGACTGAAATATTTTGACCGTTTTCACAAGTTTCCGTTTCATACAAGGTGTTTTACATATAAAATGTGACGTGACTGAAATATTTTGACCGTTTTCACAGGTTTCCGTTTTATACAGGATGTTTTACATAGAAAATGTGACGTGACTGAAATATTTTGAGCGTTTTCAAAGGTTTCCGTTAATACAAGGTGTTTTACATAGAAAATGTGACGTGACTGAAATATTTTGACCCTTTTCACAGGTGTCTGTTTAATAAAGGATGTTTTACATATAAAATGTGACGTGACTGAAATATTTTTTCTGTTTTCACAGGTTTCCGTTTTATACAGGATGTTTTACATAGAAAATGTGACGTGAATGAAATATTTTTTCTGTTTTCACAGGTTTCCGTTTTATACAGGGTGTTTTACATAGAAAATGTGACGTGACTGAAATATTTTGACCGTTTTCACACGCTTCCGTTTAATACAGGATGTTTTACATATAAAATGTGACGTGACTGAAATATTTTATCTGTTTTCACAGGTTTCCGTTAATACAAGGTGTTTTACATAGAAAATGTGACGTGACTGAAATATTTTTTCTGTTTTCACAGGCTTCCGTTTTATACAGGATGTTTTACATAGAAAATGTGACGTGACTGAAATATTTTGTCCGTTTTCACAGGTTTCCGTTATATACAGGGTCCGCTTTAAGCAGGCTTTAATATGATTAGTTATACATAAGTTTTAGCTATTTTACACAAGTACTGGTGGACATGAGGGTAGAGGTGCCAGTCTTGTATTTCTGGTTTGCTGGTTACAGGGTGGACGCGTTTCAAATTTAGGATGGGGTACTATGTTGTTTATTAATGAGTTCCCACTATTTTCCCGATAGATTACGGGTACAACTCATATATAAATTATACCTTCTTAACGACAATCAAATTAACTTAATTAGGTGCAGATCTACCGGACAGGTAGAAAGACGTATATTGCGGTATGTCCATTGATTGAATTATAATTTTTAGTTCAAAATAAAAGAGAAATAACACTTTTTAACTTGTGTATATAAATTAATAGTAAATATACTATTTGAACAGTTCTACAATCTTAAGTTAAATCTATCCAAGAGATAAGTATCACCTTACACATATTCTAATAAATTTTGTATCACTATTATTTGACGTATTTTACAAACATATTCTGAACCGACTTAAAATTTCGGCACATGACTTATACTTTAGGTTACATCTAGAACAGACACCAACACCCAGACTACGGCCGTTTATTCATCACCGTGAAAATAGAAACCCATATTTAACCAATGATACGTTTTCAGACCTTTTCATAACATTTCAAATATTCTATTTACTCAGTAATTAGACATTTACATGGGTCAAATAATCATTCATACCATATTAAAATTTGAGTACGATACAAGATTGAAGTGAAAAAATGAAAAATTGTAAAATTTATTTAATATAACAAATTAAACCAAAGTTAACACCAGTAGTCAAAAGTTTTGTTTACAACGTGTATGAATTGAAATTTAATTATATTTATTAAAAAGTTTAATCATGTCGAAATCTTATCTGCATTAACGTCTCATTACTCCTTTACACACTCCAGATTAGGTGGAGAAATCTGGAGACTTAATTATCCGACATTATTCGGTACTCACACACATACCATATTCATGGAAACTGTAGACATTGAAATAAAAAAATCTGTTCCTTTAGATTACTAGGCATACTCACTACCAACTGAGATAAGGTGTCGAGCGCTTAGTTAATGAATCATTGTAAAGATATTCTAAGTGCATGATCTATCCATCTGATAGATAAAAATTATCTTTTCATTATACAGCTTTGCCAAATCCATATTTTATGATTAAGGCCACATTACACATAGCAGGTTGAAGCGCTGCTTTCTTATATCGTTTTCTGCGCTGCAAGATGATGTGTAATATATATTCATGATCAGTACGCTTATCAGAAAGCTAGCCTCATGATTATTAAACAAGC
The DNA here is from genome assembly GCA_039000515.1 of Timema cristinae. Lineage (NCBI taxonomy): Eukaryota > Metazoa > Arthropoda > Insecta > Phasmatodea > Timematidae > Timema > Timema cristinae. The sequence goes on along the minus strand of JBCFYV010000001.1, from coordinate 34,395,876 downwards.
TTGATATTTTATAATTAGACAACCGCTTTCTCTGCCAAGTAAACGGTTTTCTGCACTTCATACTTCCAAAATATTTGACCGCGCATCCATGAGCCTGGTTGAGACAAAGATACCAGTGAATCGCCATTTTATAAACAGTTTTCTTCCTGTTTTGATACTGTTCACAGGTGTGTTTTTATATTTTCTAATGTGTGGTCTCGTATTTACGACAGACACATAAGGAAATACAGGAAACATTTGTTGACAAAATTTATTGAATTGTACGAAACAATATATTTATGGAAAGTTAAAGGTTATAAATACCAGGATTGTTTTAGGAGAGAGGAGGCTTCGGGGGAACTTATGGAAAAATTTCAAGAGGTTGATAAAGACACAAACACGAGGATCAGTACTTAGGAAAATGATTTCATTACGAACCTCCTGGATGAAAGTATGAAAAAGTACCTCCCTCCCTCCCTTTCAATTGAACTGCAAGAAGATTATTCCTTAGAAAGCAGAGTTTGTGTAAAATGTACCCCATATTTGTCAGCTCACAGTGCTGAAAAACGACGTCAGAAAGCAGAGGGGCAACCTGCTACGTTTAATGCGACCTTCAAGCCCTAGACCCTAGAGAAACATACATATATACCCGGTTTTTAGTATAAATGCTGAAAGGCCTTTTTCTCTGCCAGAATTCCTACTATATTGTAGCATTTGGTAAGGAAAAAAGATTTTTCAGACAGAAATTGCTAAAAAAATAAAATAATAAGGGATATTTATTAGGCAAGTACTAGAGACGGGAAGTTTCATAATGTAGTCAGATCATGAAGCAGTGGAAGTGGCCGGAACTTTTCATTGGAACTGTGACGAGCTCATGAATATAAGACACGTATTTATTGATTTATTACAAGCTCCATCCCTTTTTTTTTTACGGATTAGTTAGAATTTATTTACACTTTAAAAAAAATATTACGTTGATCTCTTGGCATAACGTCTTCTTTTTACTTATTCGAAACGATCTTAGCACTTTACTACGTAACAATCTGTATGTAAAACTTTGGTGAAGAAATATGGGTGCTACACAGGATATAAAAGAGAAGCGTTGAAACGTTTAGAAATCTCTGATATTTTATTAAGTGGTTTGATATTATTTAATATTGTTTTCATAAAAATTATAGGCGAAAGTTTTGACTTTAAATTTAAAGTATTTAAAAAGTCTTACTACTTGTTCAAGCTAGACGCTAATGTACTGATTACATTAGCTAGTTAGTGATGAGGAATATTGAATTTAAATGAAGCGCACCCGCATTTATGTGTAAGGAGAGTGGAAAACCATTTAGGCGAACAATATTCATTTCATCGAACCCAACCGAGATTTGAACCCCAATCTCCCTGTCATTGGTAGTTTAGTTTTGGTGATAGTGACCTCTTAGATGATGTGGCCACTGAAGCTGGTGTGCATCTTATACACATGTGGTCGAGGTTTGTAATTTTAAATGAACCCTTCAATAAACTTTACATTTAACATTAATTATTATATAATCTGTACCATATATTTGTTAAACTCTTATTAAAACACTAAAAAAAATTGAAAAAATATTTGTTTAGAGAGAAATTAATGAATAAAAAATCGATATTATATATTTTTTAATGTATCAGAATTTTCGGAAAAAGTGTAATCTCTTTTTTTAAAACAGCAAAAATTTAAATAAACAGGTGATTAGATATAAATAAATCAATAAGAAAATCAAGCTTTCAATTTTTTTTTAAATTGCCATTTTGTGAAAATGTGTAAACTTTATTAACGTTTTAGAATCTACTTAATTTTATAAATTAAATTATGAACCAGTCATTAAAATGTTAATAATTAAGAGTTGATTAAAAATAAGGTAGTTTTTAAAATAAAATTAAGGGCCTGATTAAAGAGTTAAGTGCCATAATCATCTAGAATAATTTGCGTCTGATGACGATTGGAGTACAAGTCCTAACCGGGTGTTTTGAGGGTATTTTGCTTAATATAATTTCTTATTTTCCTTCAACTTATTGACGAATCATCTCGTCTAAATTCGGCCTTTCTCAAGTCTCTGATAAATTAAAGTATTAGACTCACATTGGACTGGACTTCTGATGGTGAGGAAGATTGGGGCTCAAATACTTGATGAGACTAATGAGGGTGTCTTTATTTATAAATGTTTTCCTACTCTTATTTCAGGTAAATTTGGGTACAGTTCCTCTAAATTATGTATTACTCATCCTTACTCCATTAGCGTAAAATATATGCAGGGTGAACCGTAACATATGGGGTCCACTTCGGCAATGAACACGAGACATAAAAACAATCGAAAATGTTCCTATAAACATGTGGCCTATTTGACCATTTTACCAAGCAACAAGCTTGTCTATATTTCAGTAATGTGGAGCTGAATAACCGTAAAGAAGGTGCTCAAACTGACCTCTTTTTGCCTGAATGTAAAGTCTTCATGTCGTAGAATGCCTCACTCTTTCTAAAACACATTTCATTGCTATAAACTGCATTCGGGCCGGTGGTTGCCATTATAAACACTTCCCATTATGTTAAGCAGCTTCACATTACTGGCGTACAAACAAACAAGCACGGAAACAAAGTAAAATGGGGCACATATTTGTATGCTCTTTATTCAATGTTTTTGTGTCTCCTATACACCATTGAAGTGAGTACCACATTTTATGGTACTTCCTATAAATGCATATAACCTGAGCGTGGAGTGAAGTGTGGAGGGGAAAAAAAAATCGTATTTGTTTCATGTTCCGTTCCCACTTTTGACCACCACTGTGGCTTTTTTTTTAATACGATTTTGCAATAAAAATATGGGGTCCCATTTGAAAAATAATAGTTGACCTTGAGATGAACTTAAAGTTGTTCACTAAATAAAAAATAAATCATATCATTTTGACAGCGTTTCAAAACCAATCCACTTTGAATAAAACATTTGCTTTTCTTAAATGCGTTTTTTTTAAAAAGATATATCGTTGTTTAAACTTAAAAAAAAATCACCTTATATAAATCACCTGGTCAACATTTAACTTTCCAGAACCAAAGTGGCTTACCAACAGGAAAAGTATTCACTAAAAATGGAGACAATATTAATTGAATTAAGGAGAAACATATGCCTTCATAATAATATGTAACTGAACTAACTTCCAAAACCAGCTTTAGAAACAGCGCTCCATGATCTATAATAATAGCCATGCAAATATGATTGGAAAGAGTGATTCTCCTTCAACACTATCAGTTATCAGAAAGTGAAATAAGAAACGACGTATAGAATAAGTGTGTATGTAAAATATATGCGTCGTTTCTTCTTTCACTTCCTGATAACTGCCAGTAACAACAAATTCTCTTTTTCAGACAACTCCATTATGACTAGATTTTCACATGTGCCATGTGTTATTCCATATTAACGTTCATGTTGCAATGTCACATTTCGTATGTTTAATTTTTAAAAAATTGTTGCGTGTTTTATGCAACACCTGATGTGAAAGCTGCTTAACACAGTAGGGTAGTTACCAAAATGTGACATTGTATCCCTACCATTATCTAATAAACTCTGCTCAGTATAATGCATGAGCCGTAATCTAACAATAGCTAAAATGAACTCAACAGTTTATCAAGGGAGAAGTTTGCCCTTCATTGCATCACATCGTGGATTTCAAAAGGGTTTTGTGACTTTCTACCCCTCTCTCACTCTCTTTCTATCCTTTTATCTATTTTCACCGAAGATCTACTTTACTAACAAACAAAAGAATGTTGAAAGAGAATTACTCTTTCCCAATCATATTTGCATGGCTATTATTATAGATCATGGAGCGCTGTTTCTAAAGCTGGTATTGGAAGTTAGTTCAGTTACATATTATTATGATGGCAGATGTTTCTCCTTAATTCAATTAATATTGTCTCCATTTTTAGTGAATACTTTGCCTGTTGGTAAGCCACTTTGGTTCTCTAAAGTTAAATGTTGACCAGGGGATTTTTGAACAATTGTATGCTAAAGGACAATTTTAAAAATGTTTTAGCCTGCCAATATAAAAATCTAGTATAGGTAGTTGAATATTTTTAATATCTTAGGATTTTAACTTGTAGAGCTGGTAAATGCATTCATGTTTACATATATTTGGGTAAAATAAGTCCCGTGTGATAAATAAACGTGGGTAAGCTAAGCCCTCTTTGACAGAGAAGAGCGGATAAATTAAGTTCTGTCTGACAAAAAAAAGTGACTAGACTAAGTTCTGTCTGACAAAGAAGAGTGGTAAACTAAGTTCTGTCTGACAAAGAAGAGTGAGTAAACTAAGTTCTGTCTAACAAAGAAGAGTGGGTAAACTAGATTCTGTCTGACAAATAAGAGTGGGTAAACTAAGTCCTTCTAGAGAGAGAAGAGTTGGTAAGATAAGCTCTGTTTGACAGAGAAGAGTGGTAAATTGAATCACGTCTGACAAAGAGGAATAATTAAATTGAGTGCCATTTGAGAAAGAGGAATAGGTAAATTGAGTACTGACTGAAAAAGAGGAATGGATAAATTGAATCCCGACTGACAAGGAGGAATAGTTAAATTGAGAAGCCATCTCACAAAGGCGATTAAGTAAATTTAGTCCCGTCTGACAAATATTAGTATGTAAATTGCGTCCCGTCCTATAAGGAGGACCGGTGAACCGTGTCCCGAATCAGTATTAAGTATACCAGTACAAATTAGAATCAAATGGCGTTGACAGAAGTTTTCCTTTACTCTTTTCGGTTAGGTAAGAGTAGGTTTAGATAGTTTAGGCCAAGTGTATTGTTGGTACCCTTTATTTACCGATCTTAAGCTACGTATCCACTGGATAATCAGAAAAGCTACTTATATTAACAGCAACGTGGTTGAAAATATAATATTGGCCTTTTTTGATGAAAGTTTCTCTGTGTTATGTAATTTTGATGTCACAATAAACATAAATGGTATCGTACACCACACAGAATTTCTCGCGCTTTTATCTTAAAAGATACATTAATTACTAAAATCTCGTAAGATTCGTGAAACGAGATAATAGGTCTATACACTGTTGTAGAAATACCACACCAAATATTATAATTAAATAATAGACACTGTTACCTTTTCTATGGGATTAGGAACTAGGAACAATATTACAGAAAAATTTAGAAGAGAAAACATATTTTTCCATCAACGAGCATAAGAATCAAATTCATTTCAAACACCTTAATTAAAAATTATATATATAGTTATATCTCAGAAATTATGGTTTTATAAAAATATGTTTCAGATAATATATTTTTATCTTTGATAGTACTACAACTTTAAAATAATAAATTCTTTCGTATCTGAAATAGTTGCGTATAAATGATAAAGATTGTAAAATTTTCCCTGTGTAAATTACCCTTAAAGTAATTTTCATGAAAATTAAAACTGTCATCTTGTTTATAATAATAAAAAAGTGTCTATATATAATATTTAAATAAAATTATCAGAGTGAATTTCGAGAAAATCAATTTTTTCTCTTTTTGCCCTTCAGTAAGCTACCCTTTAATTTAGGGTTAGAAATAAAATTTCAAAAATCCTTGGGGGAACATTACGAAAACCCTAGATACCAAGTTTAGCCCAAACGGTAAAATGGTTTCGGCTCTAGCCCAATGTACAGACAGATGGCATTACACAAACTTTTTTTTTGTTTCAGGGGGTCATGAAAGGTCAACATTAAAATGTTGAGTTCGATTTTTATGACAATCACGATGATTTTTCTCAGAGGGGTCGAGAGAAAGTAACAAATTGGTGATTTTTGCAAGTAACCGTTCGAAGTATTAAAGATAAAAAGCAAAATATGAAAAACAGACCAACATTCAGTACCAGAGACAATATATGTTTCTTCAATTTGGACGATTATTTTCAGTTTATACGGGTACATGGTACGTGTTGTAGGTCAATTTAAAAAGGTTGCTCTAGTAATTGTTCATCGGTATGGTGTTTAAATAGATTTTAAAGAATTGCATTCGATTAATTGATCATTGCTAACAAAATCTGTGTCTTTATAACACCAAAGACATTAAATATAAGTGCATGGCCGTCACTTAAACAACTTTTTCTCCCCTCATGTGGACACAAACTATAAACTGTTTCTTCAGTGTGGATACAGTGTTTGATCTAGCTTTAACTAGAGAAAACAAACACCAACTTGGTGCAACGACGTTATTCTAGTGTGAACAGTTTGTTGACTGAAGTTGATTTAGTAATTTTAGAATGTGAATCATCTTACAGCTTTGTGCAACACAAAAAGTCATTTACGTTGCTCCACTGGAGGTACGGCTCTAAAAAAGCCAACAAGTAATAAACGTACACAATGTATCCAATCCCGTGTTTAATTATCAGGGGAAATATTTATTTTTCCGCCCGATTGTTGGACAAACAGTGAAGTGCCCGGATCACGATCAAATTAACGTCAACCCACTTGGTTGGTTCTTTGGTCTGACCGGATATTCTCACAGAATACATGGGGTGATCGAGGTTCAATTATCGGCAGAGTGTACCGAGGGTAGCTTTTCCAAAACGGTTTTCAACTCTCCCTCCACGAAAATGTGGGTACACTTCTTTTAAATATAATCTTCCTAATCCTTAAAACCGTTAGCTTAGTTAGTACACAAGCGTATTGACCGAACAAATAGTAAGACGTGGGCTAAAGAAGACAAAGTTAACGTTCACGTAACGTAAATAAAGATATTGTATAATGCCTGGATCATGATCAACTTAACGTTCACTTAGGTTAAGTTCATGTAACTTAACGCAAAGGTTATTCTCGTGGTTTTAAATGGAAGTGATCACGATATAATTAACTTAACGTTCACTTGCAGTTAACTTAACTTAATAGATGTCCTGGGAGACCTTTCACGTTAAGTGAACGTTACATGAAGGGTATCACGTGATCTAGCCAGCCAATCATTATGGGAGTGACGCCTACAGGACTATTTAGTAATTAATTTGTTGGTTTCATGAACAAGGTCTACTTTTTAGATTAAGTTATAGTGATCATACATTGAAACAAAATAATTAAACTAAAATAGAATCAAATAGCCGAAGCTATTATTTATGAATTTTAGGGAGGATTAGTCCATCTAGATATCATATTCTGAAAATTGAAAAATGACACCTGCACACGGGAATCAACCTGGGACCTTTGGCTTAGTACGTCAATGCTCTTACCACTGAGCTATCCAGGATTCATCCCGTGCCCATGGTTATTCTTCACTCATATTTTAAGGCAGAGTCTATGATGGACGTGCGGAAATCGTCGGCTACAAATGTTTGATTTATTAAGATCACGAACTATCAAATATTGCAGCCACTGACTAATATTTGGGAGGTCTTATATCAATTTGAAGATTTTGTCTTGCTTTAGTCTTGCTGTCTGTCTGTCTATCTGAATCTGTATTCCGCGATAACTTTCTTTAAAATTGGTCCACACATATGAGATTTGGGAGGGGAATTATCTGAATCTAGGCCTAATAACGTTAGTACAAGTTTTTTTAATCTGGTTGTCTAAAGTTGGTGGTCGCTCAAAAATATCATGTTATGATTTTACTATGTTCCACGATAACTGCCAATTTCATTGAACAATTTTAATGAAATATGGCAGGGACATACTTTATACTTGTTCCAAAAGATCTATATGCATAGTCTTTCAATCTGTGAATCCGTTTCAATTTGTAGTCACTAAAAGAGTTTTCGTTTGGTAGTTCATCTCAAGTGATTTTAATTTGAAATTCTAAGCAATTTGTTTAGTACCTAGAGGCCGATATTTTAATTTTATTACAGCTATTACAAGACCGACATTCTAAACTCTCTAAGAAATGTTCATTTTATATATTATATATATATATATATATATATTCTTTTAAATAAAGTATTAAATTGTTTTCTCCCTAATTTGACCAACTTGGAGAAATATTAACTTCTAAAACTCCATGGTATGAACCTGGAAGTGAGTTATACCGACCAAGTGGCCACCACCGTTTGCAATAATATTGCCAACATTTGCGGATAGAGGTGTCATGGGGTCAGCACAAATATAACTCGGGCCATTAATCTAAAGTAAAATTATAAGAGATATTTCAACTTGAAATAAAAAGATAAATGTTAAAATTGTAATAACGATAGTAACATAATTTTTGATATTTATTATGTGCTTAGCATTTGTTGAGTAGAGGGAGCGAGGTCTATTGTTCACAAAACTGCTAGTAGATACACTAAATATATATATAATTGTAATACCATTAATGTATTGGGTGAGGGAGAAATCATTTTGAAGAGAGAAAAAATACCCCCACATACATCCAGCTAGTATTAATGCCTTGACCTACACGTCACCAGCAAATCAAACTAGAAGAGTCTTCTGGAAATTATTTCACTTAGTCACCAATCCAAGGCAATTTTTTTAAATAGTTACAATATGATCTTCTTTTACCAATCCAAAGTAATGAAAATTCTGTGTATGTGTATTGCACCCCATTAGAGAATTTGCCAATTCATGAATCGGGCAAATTTTTGCTCGTTCCGTGAACTGGCCTCTCCTCCTGCTTTATTTCACGTAATGGTTACAAAAAGTCCAATTTATGAACTTGGCAGTGACAATCTTTCTACTCAATTCATGAACTAGACAATTTGTTCCCACTGTCACTTAAATGGACAAGTGACGAACATATATTTCGTATTTAAGGTAATTTAACTTTTAATCGTTTTAGAATGGAAGATTAGGTTAGATTTAGTTTGGTTGTTTTAATATAGGTATTATCTTAAAATGAAATTCGGTTAAGTTTGTAGTAGATATTACAATAATTTCCAGTTCATTAAAGAGGCAAGAGTTAAAAAATGTTTGCCTAGTTCATGAAATGGTTAACCGAAGAAGTTAGTTCACAGAATGAACAAAGATTTATCCAATAATTTGAATGGGCAGTTTAACCAGTGAGGTGTAACATATATATAAAGTATTTTTTATCAGCGTGTCCTACAACCTATAAAGATTATACGCATAAAAAGCATTATCTTGTAGTCCCTATACCCATGAACGTCTACAAACATATAATCTGAAATATTGACTCTAACTCTCTCGAAACAGTCATAATGAATGGTTCACAGGATCTATGAAGTTCTGCTCCACTACGTTTATAACGATTTAAAAAAACGTGAACTGCAAAAAAAAAAAAACACCCCCCCCCCCACACACACACATAAAAAAGGAAAGATAAATCTATAAAGAAGCACCTGTGATGGAAAAGACTGGTCAGATTACATCTGGTCTACTTCTTGGGTCCCTGTCCTGGAATGAGGAAACCTAAAGGGGAGCTACAACTATCCCAACAGAGACGCTGTCTTGAATAAAAAGAAATAGCTGAAAAGTATATTTGGTGACAACAAACTAGTGTTCTCTCTTTAACAGGGTTTTTGTAGAGTTAAAGAAAAATAATAACGCCTTAAAAAAACAATTGCATTAATTTTATATTTTAAGAAAGTTTTCTATTAAAGAATAGATACCAGATAACAGATTAAAAAGAAGATCTATAACCTTATTTATTGGCCACATAGTTTAAAGCGTCACTCTCGCAATAGACTGGAGTGCCTATGATGGGGATATTGGTTTTTCGATTCCAGTTGGGTGTATGAAGGTGATTTTACCAAATGGTTTTCTATTATCCCTCCACGTAAATGCGGGTATACTTCCTTTAAATTCCATCATCCGCATCCTAATATATTAGTGTAATAAATGGTGCTAAAAAAAAGCTCTATTCGATCCGTTTGGTTTGATTATATTCCCCACCACATCTTACTAGCCATTTGGAATCCACGCAACAATAATAATCACGCTAGTAGGATAGAGATGAAGAAGGTACAATCCAAACAAATATATCTGTATTTTTATGGAAATAAGTGGAAAACTATTTATTAATAAAACACCTTCAGTACAATTAGCAGGTATTCTAACCTTGACATCCTTGTAACCAGTAAACCAACATAAATGAGCTTGATAAACGTTGAAGATTAAGAATTTGTATATAAATGCACATGAGATTGTTTGAGAAGAGATTAGTACAGCAAGTGAATCCATCTTGGATCCGGAGATGAATCCTGACCTTCAAGGACAAGGCATAGCACGTCAGTTGTTAGTTACAGTGTTGAAATTTGTTGGTGTAAAGGCATGGTCACGAGGTTATTGAATTTAAATTTCTCATCAATAAATTAAGCTTGATTTTTTTTTAATAATATAAGATTTACAAACTTCATCCAAAAATAGTTTTACAGATGAACAAAATAATGATTGGAAATACAAAATATTTATTTTATAAAATTAAAATAACTTCAAAAACTGATCTAACTTGATGAATTAAATTGCGGTTTTTGATCAAATTAAATTTTTAAGAAAATACAACTTTTTTATTTAATATTATATTCATTAATTTGTCTTCTAACTTTCTTTGAGTCTCAGTTCTTGTTCTTTCAGGCCCAGTATAGTACAATATTAATACAATTTGATTTTAAATTCAATGATATTAACAAAAATAAGTATCTTGGAAAACAATACAGGATAAAACTTGCTTTCGGTAGTCACATGTTCCAAGGCGTCATTCTTTCAGTAGATTTGACCAATGATGATGGGGAGGTTGGGGTTTAAATCCATGTCGGGTTTACTAAGGGTGGTTTTCCCTAGATGCTTTTCCACCTCCACACATATGCGTCTACACTCCACCGAAATTCGGCCTTTCTCTTCCTAACACGTTAGCGTAGTTAGTACATGTGTGTACAAACTAACATAAATAAAACATAGTGATAAATAAAGAATTACATAATAAAAATAAAACAGAAATAGCTTGTATTGTTTGTTGAATTCACTGAGATATTTAATTATGGTTGGCAAGTTACATATATCCTTGTCCTTAGGCAACACCGCATCAAACAGTTAACGAGGCCCTACCCTCTAGACAGAGGAAGGTGAATCACTTTAAAGAGAAGATTAACGAGTCAATTAAATGTGTGGATGTAGGCGGACAGTTGAAAGGGTTCAGTCGGCTTAACTCAACTTGTGAACTGTGCCGCCAGCGACCAGTTTTAAGTCTCACGTAACAAGGTAGCATACTGAGCTAGCGTTGGTTCGAATACAGAGTTTGGAAAAATTTTGTAAATTGTATTTTATAGTAATGTATATACAATTATATTAAAACCCACTCACTGACTCTCTCATTCCAATATTTCCCCAAACCTTGGCTCATGAAACCTGAAATTTTTGCGTGAAAATTCCTCTAAGAAGATGGTGTTTTGCTAAATTAACTCCTAAGGGGTGAAAAAAAAGGGGTTGAAAGCTTTTCAAAATTCACTGAATTATCTTTTAAACAAGCATACATACAGCCTAGAAGTTTTAAATGAGTCACTTTATAGAATTGTGTGAGATGATTATTTTTTTTAATCGTTTCAAATTTTATTTTCTTATAGGGTGGAGAGGGTCATAAAGGAGTGGGCCCCACATATTACTATATTTCCCAAAACACTGGTCTTGGGAACTTGAAGATTCTTTTTGTCAGTTAGGTTAGCTCTTAGATTAAATCATTTATAACCTTCTTGTTAAACCTACTGATTTAAAAAAACTGTTTCAATCTATCTAAGACTATTGCCGAAATAATTTACTCCCTACATTTTACTTACGTGATCTTTCAAATGTATGGTCTCTAATGAATTTGTACATTTGGAGTAATTACAAGATGGCGGTTAACAGGACAGATGGGAATTCTTCAAAGTAATTATGACAGTCAGAGAAAGACTCAAGTCGAACGCTCCAAGTATTTGTGAACTTGCAAGCAAGTATTTCAGAAGTCACACATAAATGTTTGATGGTATATGTATTCACTCCCACTGGCAGTTTCTAGAGTTCGAGAAGAATTTACTGTACCATGATAAAGGGGTTACCTACCAGATCTTTGAAACAAGTAGCGGATGTTCAGAAATCCTGACACTAGTTAAGAAATGGCTTATTTCAAAATAAGGGGCGTGTCAAAATAGAGATGACTGTATCAACATGTTCCTGTAAGACCATCTTATCCTATAATCCTCAAATACCGCGAATCCTTGAATTTTTGAGGATCTCGAATACTCGAATTCTTAAAAATATTCGAATCTTCGAATACCTTAAATTCTTAAGAATATTTGAGAGTAAAAAAAATAATTTGAATTGGATTTTTTTTATAACTCTTGAAATTAGTATTGGAGATTAATATAGCATGATTATAAGGCAACCTAATATCTAGAATCTAAACCTAATTTACCACTTAACTAAATGTTATATATATATATATATATCTTAGAAAAAAAGATAATAGTTATGATTTATATATTTCTACTAGTAGGAAATTAATATAGGAAAATATAACTCTCATGATTGCCAGGTTTTTAAATATTAAATACTCGGAATACGTAAGTAAAATAATGATTTGCGTTCTTAAACTTTGAATTTCATGCATTTCTAATCTTAAGTATTATAATAAATAAATTAATTATATAAAAGTTGAAATTAAATCTTTTGAACGATGTCTCACTTGAAATGACTAGTCTCGAGAACGAATAAGTGATTTAGAATAATAGACATAGCATTCCCCAAATAAAAGAGATATTAAGGGGTGGTTTTGGTGGCCTTGGCGTCCCAGAGCTCCTATTCATTTGAAAAATACTTCGGTGTGAATCTATGACACTTCAAATAGGTGGCAACCTTAACAAATAAACCTAGGATTTCAGTTTCATGCTCTCTGTGATATTCAGTTTAAAAGGCCATACATGTATTACGTAACGCAATTGAGGGGGTTAAGGGTCCATCGTAGCGTTACGCTGCGTGACATGGGAGAAAGGGAGTTTAGACTAGCGAGATGTGACAAATTTTAGTTAATAAAACAAACAATAAATGTAAAAAAATTGTTTAAATTTATCAAATTAAATTCACTGAAATAGGTGGGCTACTAAAAAGTGTTTTATTCAGGTTTTAATTTGTAGTTCATTTGTTTGCAGGGGTATCAACCTCTTTTTCATATTCAATTTCAAAGATGCGATCAATCATATGACACTGTCACTTGGTTAGAGGATGTTTAAAAATTATCTAGTCACGTATTAACTTAAGATTTTTCACATTTTAAAATTGGGATTTTTTGTAAACACAAATAAAACGGTTTTATTAGAAATTGCATCCATTATTCAAAATTCAAAATTTTATTTATTTTAAACTTATATGATCCGAGGTGAAAATCTAGTCTACTAATAAAAACAAGCCCATTCGAAAATGACATGAGGAAAAAGGTGTTTTTTTTTAAGTTCTAAACTGGAAGGTTTATGTAACTTAAAGGGGTTAGGGGGTTACGGGGTTACCAAAGCATTACTGAGCGTTATATGGGGGGAGGCGGTAATACATGTATGGCCCTAATTAAAAACCTATTTAAAAAAAGCCTTCAAAGCTTAACTGAATCATCATTGCAAATAAATATTTAAAAATATAATTTAGTGGGTTAACTTTTTAAGTGACCATAAATCAAGAATGCACATTCAATCATTTTATAGATACACATTTTATAAAATGAAAATAAGAAAAACCTTTATTATAAAACTCGATATATTTTACCAATATATAATTTAAAACATAAAAATCTAAGAACATATTCGGACAGTGATATAAATTATATATTTAACTGAGTACGTTGGAGGTGATTTTACCAAAATGCGACTTTTCAGCCTCTCTTCGGGAAAATATTGGACATGTTTTCTTGATAGACTTCCTCGGTATTTTAATATTGGCTCTTTAATACTCCATGTGTTTTTTTTTTAAATTATATGTGCCGCGTCTTACTACCCATCCTGACTATCTATGCATTTATAATGCGGTAATAGTAAACAGGCTGTATTCATATATTTATATAGAAGGTGACTTGGCGGTCTAGGGTTAAGGTGTCGGACTTCTGTGCTGGGGTCGGGGTTCAATCCTCGGTCCCGGCATAAATTTATCTGATTACCAAACCCTTCCTTCACCTCTGACAAGACATATTGTGAATGTGGGGAATGCCAGGCCTCCACCGTGGTTTGGATTCCACGTTAAACTGTAGGTCCTCCATTTCATCTCACAATCACCCTACCATTACATATTAGCGTAAGTGCGTATAACCCTAATGGGTAGTAAGACGTGGTTCATAATAATATAATAATATAATAATAATAATAATAAATTAATAATTTATATATAAATAAAAGAGCCTGTATGACTAACGTGACCAGATTTGTTCTGCCCTAAGGCGGGACATATTTATACCAGGGAGTTTGGGGGATATAATTGGTATGGAAGACCTCTCCGTCGGGGCTGAGGAACCTTCCCCTTCTTCATCCAGATTTTTTTTTAAATTTTAAGCCTGAAAAGTCGTGGTTTGAGGCAATCCTTGACCCCTGTAAATAAGATATAAGTTAAAAGTTTCGCATCTAGCTGAGTTTGGACGTTGCTACTTTGTGGTAATTTGTTAAAAACAGGTAGAAAGCAAAACCTACGTAGGCCTATACATTTTTTTGTGAGGTTGGGGGCTGTGATTGAAAACGTATGAACAGTTAATTTAGATGTTTATATTTTACAATTATTTTGCCGTTGTTGCCTAAACAAACCTCTAAAAACATACAAGTAAATATAAAAGAAAGCACATTATATTTATTTATTCAGTAAGGTTTAGCATCTAAATTATAAGTGTAAATTTCTATGTTTATACAGACTCAGTCATACTCATACTGTGTATTTGAACTTATTTGTTTTAACAGTGCTGGTGAGGACCATAACATTGAATAAAAGTCCTGGCAACTTAAGACAAAATTAATTTTTGTCACTATATTGACTTTAAAACGCTTACTCTAAGCTCTGATGCCCACACTTTTGTCATTGCATAAAAAACTATCTCAAAGGCTGCTTTAATTCCTGGCAGTAGGCCTACTAGTTCATATTCTGCAATTTTATTGATGTGCTGATGAGTTGTGGAGTTTTCTCTCAAATGTTTAAGAAGTTCAAGCCACCGTTTATCAAATTCTAATTTGTTATCATTCCACACTGAAATAAGGCTCTATTTATTGACACAAGTCAATTCATCAAAAAGCTTTGTATCAGAAAACGCATCAAAGTGTTTTTTTATATCAATAAGTTAGTCTATGGCCAGTTGAACATCAGACCATTCTGTAGTATTTTAGAATTTCCCATTCAAAAGTTTCCAATTCCTTGAAATGCGTTGTCCACTGCTATAAATATTGTTATGATGTCTCGTAAAATGTTACAATAGTCTTGGCAAAATCCTCTTTTTCAGGTCCTGAACAGTTGTTTGTCATTAAGTTGCGCAGTGCATGAGGAATAAATCTAGTATTAATCGTATTTTGAAATTTCTCTTCCATTGTTTTTATCTCTTCAATAACCCCGATGGCAGAAACATTCTGACCTTCCACTTTTAAAACTGAGTTTTGGAAGGTAGCTGCTTGGCTGTGTATGAAATATAACCACATTACTGAGTGTTCAACGTCAAAGAATATCTTTAAAACCACGGGACATTTAGGCTGACTCGGAAAGTATTCCTTAAATGGCAAATGCAATTTTAAAATTCTTTCCACAGCAGGCATTAGCACTAGCCATCTGGTTTTGCTGTACCCTAACATTTTATGGTACTCACTATCAATGGGGTCACAAATTTATTTAAAATTGTTCACACTGTATAAATATAGAAGTGTGAATATATTTTCACAACCACGACTTCTATATATACTGGAAAAAAATCAGACGCTCTTAATATAGCGTTGTGTATAATGTGTGAAGCACATCCAATACCCACAATATATCTTTGCAAAAAGTTTCCAATTTGCGATAAACATTCTCAGTTCCTTTTCTTCCTGCAGCAACAAGCGTATATTTTATGCTATCACCAATGAAATAAATTATTTTGTCTGTTAAGTAATGCTTTTGCAACAAATCCTTTAAATAACTGATAATAATTTCGGAAGTTTCCCCAGGCTAAGGTTTTAAGTCCAATATTTTTTCTTTCGCCCCATAAAACTTATCAAAATATCTTACCAACACGGGTGATATTTTTTGTGACCCATGGTTAGATGCGTCTGTCATCATGGAAACATAGTTTGAATTTTCCAAACCCCTTTTAAGTTGTGAATCAACCAATGGTGCAGATATTTGAGTTACAATGGCTTGCGATTTTGTTCTGGAACAGTGAAACTTTGGTTCAAAGCACGTACTTATTACTTTCGAAGCACAATCATTAGAACAAAAGCTGTGGTTTTCTCGTACAGTGTGATAGGCCTAGACTTTGGCAATAGAAACTTCGAGATCTTTCTTGGACGGCACACTACTTTTGAAAAGCCAAGAAATCGATTTACTAGAACAAGCGGTCTGGTCTGAAGCTACGTGCTTCTGAGATTTTAAATGTTTTTCCACATTACAGGACCCTCCGTGCGCAACACTAAACTCAGTACGACATTTTTCACAGATGATATATTATTATTATTATTTGCACCGCGTCTTACCACCCGTTCGGGTTATACGCACTTACGCTAATGTGTATTGGTAGGGTGATTGTGATATGAAATGAAGGACATACAGTTTAACGTGGAATCCGAACCACGGTGGAGGCCTGGCATTCCCCACATTCACAAGATGTCTTGTCAGAGGTGAAGGAAGGGTTTGGTAATCAGATAAATCTGTGCCGGGACCGAGGATTGAACCCCGGCCGCCAGCACAGAATTCTGACACCTTACCCCTAGACCGCCAGGTCACCCACAGATGATATAACTACTGTTTGCTTCACCTTTAAGTTTTATGAACGGATATTTAGCCCGTAAGTCAGCGTTGAAAGATCACTTTCTTTTTGGCATTATTAAATATATTCGTTTGCAAACTTATATGCATACGACATGACTTACTAAAGTTAATCACAGCTCTTTCGAAATAAATAAACACAGTTGAGATTACTTCTGGAGGAGGCTTGAGTCGGAACGAATACTGTAGTACTGTAGCTGTGAGCACATTGGTGTAGTACGGTGGAGGGGGATTCTCGTCGTCTAGACTGGACCAATAGGCACTGGGCCGGCGCACTGAGCGTCTAGATGAGTCATAACAACGTTTTTATTAATATACTTAGTTCACAAAATGGACTACCCTCCAAAGCGGGACAATTTTGCGTCACATGGAAGATCTAGGGTACAGCGGGACACATTTCCCCAAAGTGGGACTGGTCACGTTATGTATGATTCAATGTATGGATGTTGTTGAAGCGAAGGGAGTATGCAAGGTTAGGGAAGTGTGGAGAAAGTTAATGATTATGTATTAAATACGGAGTTTTTTTTTGCGCTAAATGCACAGTTTCTTGCCTACCGCACCCGCCTCGGTGGCGTAGTTGGCTAATGCGTTTGTCGTGTTGAGCTCGACTGCTGAGGACCGGGAGATCGAGGTTCGAATCTCGATTGGGTGAACTGGGAGTGGTTTTTACTAAAATGTTTTTCCACTCTTCCTCCACGCAAATTCGGGTTCACTTCCTCTAATTAAAAAACCCTTCCCAATTCCTAATCCATTAGCGTAATTAGTACTTAAAGCGTATAACCCGAACGGTTAGTAATACGTGGTGCTAAATATTATTATTATCTTGCCTACCTCCTATGGTAATGATGTGGTTAGGTATGCTTGTGTGTATGGGTATGTGTTTGTGTGTATGTGTGTATGTATGATTTGACGTACTAAACAGGAATTTCTTGAAATGATATCAGCACATGACTTAAAAATAACTTAAATTTAACCTGCTTTGGTGGCTGCATGGTCTAAAGCGTCTCTCTCATGCTAGACTTGACCACCGATTACAGGTAGATCGGGGATAAAATACCAGTTGGATACACCGAGGGTTGTTTTCCCTAAACGGTTTCTCACACTCACTCCAAGAAAATACGGATACACTTACTCTAAATTAAAACTACTTCATGCCTTGATCACTAGCATAATAAGACCATATTTGTATAACCTATACAGGTAGTAGGACGCGATGTTAAAAAAAACTTAAAGCTAGAAGTGACACAGTGCCCAGTCCCCGACTGTTAATTCATCACACTGAAAGGTCAAACCTACATTTCACCAATGATACATTTTTCGACATACCGGGAATCGAACACGGGATTCTTAGCCCAGTAGGAGGGAAAATACTGACAGAGCTAAGGTATTAGACTCCTGAATAATTGGACATTGGATAGATTCTTTGGGTTTGTTTCTTGAAGAGAAAGGTGGAAAAAGTATCTTCCCTGTGATTTTTGTTACGATTTTTTCCATTCCTCTTCCAAAGTTAATAGGGGCTTTCATATCCCCAAATCCAACACAACCATTTGTTTAAATAATAGGATTAATTTTTTTTAAATCCTCAAAACTATTATCACTTTCATTCTAGGGATTAAATAACCAAGTTATTATACATGTTGTTAAGTACGGTTTTAGCCGTATCTCAAAGTAATAACAGAATCCCACTTAAGAAAATATAAGTGGATATTGATACAGGGCCACAGACAAGGATACACCAGATCCTCAGCCATCTAAACTGGGGTTTGCTAGTGTCAACACTAGGTGAAAATATCACTTCCAAATATGGAGTTGTTAAACGACTCACTTTTAACATGATCGTCATAAAGGGACTGTTATATTAGTAATGTAGAGTCTAAGTAAGAGCTTTGTGAGGTAGGATTATGTGAAGAAGGTTTGGGTCGCTACTTGAACCAAACTATATGGAAACTGGACTGTACCCTGGACACTAAGTAACTCCTGGGTAACTCAGCGATAAGGCCATTGGTGCAGAAAGCAAAAATATACCAGTTTATATTCCCGTGTCCAGGTGTCATTTTTCAATTTAAAGAATATATTTTTTATTTTAGCTTCTATCAAATATTATTCATCCATCCCCAGACTTTTGGCAGGGGTTTATAACTCGTAAATAAACACATCCACTGGCTCTTTCGTCTGAAAGCGCGTTCCACTGTGCACATTGCACGAGATTGCACGACAGCTCTATCGAATGAAATACCCCTCCCTCCCCCCAATCTTCTCCCAACTTCTATCTCTCCAAACCTTTCCCCACAATCCCTTCACTGACCCCTTCCACCAACCAGCCCCCCCCCCCCCCACAATATAACATAACTTCTGCACTGATACCGGGTTGCACCAAGCAACTTTAGGTATGTATGACTCATGCAAATGATTGGTCAAAAATTTTCCAATAGAATTCAAATTTTGCATACTGTAATATCACATTCGAAAATATTACAAATACAAAGACAGTTGCAAATTTAAAAACTCTGATTGTTAGTTAAAATGAATGAATGCTAGAAAGTGATACATTAAATTATATAAAGAACGCATTTCAGCATTATGTTTTGCTTAAAATATATTTCCCACACTTTAGTTTTAAAATTTAAAAATGAGTTAAAAAATATAGTAAATTTGTGACAAGAATGGATTCCCAAAATAACATTTTTGAAATAAAATAAAGTATTTTGATAATTATTACATATAATTTTATTATTATTATGTGTTCTGTCTCACGACAGGTCCATTAATTTTGTAGGGAACTTAGACAAGCAATGTGTACTCTGTTCTTTGTCTCCTCTTTCAGCTCTAAGAAATTTCTTCTTTCCTTCAAATCATCCAATATTTAAATCCTCCTTTCTCCTAAGCTCCTCTTACCCTCAACGATTCCTTCTATTATGTAGTGCAGAAGACAGTTCCCCTAAGGATGTGTCCGATCCAATTGCCTTGTACCGACTCACCCACTATTCTTAGGACTTCTTCCCTTGTCACCCTATTTGTCCCCCTAATCTTCTAAAGTCCTTCTCTTTATAAATACATTTTTATATACATGTATATATATATATATATATGTGTGTGTATGGATTCATACAGATATATTGTATGGATTCATTGTACGTATGTAATGTATCTATCTATGTACTGTACCTATATAGATAAGGTATATATGGTATAAATACAAATATAAAGATAAATATATATACAAATATAAAGATATATATATATATGTATATATATATATATGTGTATATATAGGTATATATGTATATATATATGTATATATATGTTATATATATGTATATATATATGTATATATATAGTATATATATTATACGTATATATATGATTATATACGTATATATATGTATATATAACGTATATATATGTATATATATACGTATATATATGTATATATATAAGTGTGTCTATACAAGAGGTGATTTTCATAAAACTTTTTTTTTTCAAAAACAATATATATATCGCTGACAGAATTGTGTTTCGAAAGAAAAAGTGGCAGTTTGTACCGAGCGATTTAAATGTAAATATCCAAATAAATTCGTTTTGAATATCTAAGAAGTTGGAGAAAATATTGCTTACTTCTTTGGAATTTAAATTCGTAGTTCTTTAGAATTTTGTAAATATTTCTGAAAAAGTTATTTATTATAGTGTATTGACAGTAATTTATTTTAAAGCAAATATATTTTGTTGAAACTAGTTGGCCTCGAATGAAAAATATATTGATTTAATATTTGTGCTGATATTAGTATTATATATATAAATAAACATGCACAATAGTATAATACACATTAATAATTATTATCAGTATTTAAATTTATAATGATTTTATATAAATCAGCTAACTAGCTCATAAACCATTTTACATTTCTAGGTGTCCATCTGAAACTTCAAGGCATATTAGTAGGCAACCATTGCGTTTCAAATACTTAATGACTTAAAATATTTTATTAGAAGGTTAAATGACTATAATGTTTAGAAATTATTTAATATATAAGTGAATAGATTTATTTTATAATATTACACTGAAACTATTTTCAAATAAAAAAAAGTTTAATGTTACATAAAAATATTATCTTCCTTGCCAATTAATTCTTCAAAAAGACAAAGTCATTCAATAATTGTAATGTCTTATCAAATATATACTTTTATTTATTAGTTGAAATATAGATTAGATTTTTAAAATAAAATATTAGAAGTTAGTTACTATAGAGTTTTGTTTCATAAATAATAGTATTTGATAACAATCATGAAAATAATTTTTTTTTTTAGAAATTAACAAACGTGTCTTCAATAAAGTTGTTGGACATTTTTCGTGCTTTATATCATTTGTTGTTTATAAGATATTATCGATTTAAGTTTGATCGTAATTAAAGATGTGCTCAAAATAAATATTGACGATTTTAAAAGATTTACAGTTTGTTAAAGTTTTGTAACTAGGCATAAGACATTTAGTTTTAGCCAATAAAATGTATTCTAAATTAATAATACCGATTAATTTTTTAATTATTTAATCGGCCAAAATATGGATGTACAACGGACCCTTTTCCAAAAATAAGCTAAAATTATTTTATATATTATTTATTTTTTGCTAAAATTTAAAATGAATTAAAGAAGCTGCCCTAACTGATCCTGAAGCAATATATGAAGGTCTATATCCCAATTGTTAACCAAGACTAACTTATTCAATGTAGTTTGTTATCCCTATGCTGCGGCTTCGGGGGTAACTGGTTGATGTCACGACAGCGGTGACGTTATGTTCAGACACGTGTGGGCTTTGCCGAAGCGGGTGTAGACCATCCTGTGGAATCATTGGTGACAAGGACAAGCAGATGGGAAGGGTGGAGAGGTATAAGGAAGGAATCCCGGCAACACGGGTGTCGTAGTGGATGGTAGGATGGAGTCCCAGCAACGTGAGTCATGGTGGAAGGTAGGATAGAGTCCCGGCAACACAGGTGTCGTAGTGGGTGGTAGGATAGATTCTCGGCAACGTGAGTCGTGGTGAGAGGTAGAATATGAGCCCTGGCAACGTGAGTCATGTTGGGAGGTAGAATATAATCCCGGCAACACGGGTGTCGTAGTGGGTGGCAGGATATATTCCCGGCAATGCGAGTCACGGTGGGAGGTAGGATAGATTCCCGGCAACGCGAGTCGTGGTGGGATGTAGGATAGAGTCCCGGCGTGTGAGTCGTGGTGGGAGGTAGTATAGAGTCCCGGCAACGTGAGTCGCGGTGGGAGGTAAAGAATGACTGTGGAAGGAGAGGGAGTTAATACAAAATTTCTCTTTACAAACACGACAATTTAGTAGCTCTTTCAAACGGCGCACTCAGGTTGGGTAGCCACTCTCAAACTGGCCTTTGACCAAGGAATCACCATGTTAAATAACCTCCACTGCTGCCTGGCATTGTCCAATGGGAGAAAAGGGAGCTTCCCACTGGCGCGGGAAAACATGAATGGGTTGCCCCTGTTGCCCCAACCTCCCCACTTGCCAATAGTGACATTGACAAGCATTGGGAAGTTTTGGCTGATTTGATATGCGAGTTACAGGTTGTTTTCACAGACCCTTATCCTCGTTGCATGAACTTAATATTAAATGACTTGGTACCTATGATTTAATTGTACAAAGTACACGGTTTGAGTTGGTTTGTAGCCCGACACAAGATATCCACCTTGGCAGAAGCGCCAAGCTAGGTCACCTGTGAAAGGGCTGTATTGCTTTGTGAGTTACAGGCAGCATACGCTAGCCCTTATCCTCATGGAATGATAGTGAGAGATGGGTGATTTGGTATGATGAGTGATGGAATGAATATGAAGTTGTGAATGTTACATTTTACCGTTACCTTTTTACCTTGATACCGTTTACCTTGTTACCGTTTACCTTGTTACCGTTTACCTTATTACCTTTTACCAAAGTTTTGCAACCATTTTATTCCAGTCTTGGCCGTTTGTATGGTCTTTCTTCTTGCGGGTCGTAGTCTCCTAGTGCTCTTATTATTGTGTTTTCGTGGTTTGCTGCTTGGTCGTAAAATCTGCCTCTTCTTTCACGGAAGATTTCGTCGAGTGTCTTGCTTTTAGTCATTGCGTGTAGTTGGTCGATTCTTGTCCTTATGTCCACGCCAGTTATCGTCCTAAGTATTTTATTTTGCGTTATTTGGAGTTTTCTGAGGTGGGACTTGGCTGCATAGCCCCATACAACGCAGCCGTAAAGTAATATCGGTTGAATGACGCTTTTGTATATCGTCAGTTTTGTTTGTTGAGTTATCCGGTTACCTTTAAGCAAAGGGTAGAGTTGAACGAATATCGCCTTTGCCTTCTTGTTGGTTTCAGTAGTGTGTTTTGTCCATGTTAGTTTTTTGTCAATATGAATCCCTAGGTACTTTGTGTCCGTCTTGAAGGGTATCTCTACCTGGTATAACGTAAAGTTTTCTGGTGGTGTCTGTCTTCTTCTTGATACGACGATCGCTGCTGATTTGGCTGCATTCACCTTGATTCTCCATTTGGAGAGCCAGGTTTCAAAAGTCTTTAAGTAACGTTGCAGTGCTAGGGAGGCATAATAAATGTTCCTTTCTCTTGTGTATATTAAAGTATCGTCGGCGAAGAGTCTTGTAGTCATTCTCGGTCTAGTCGGGACGTCTGACACATAGATATTGTATAAGAAGGGAGCCAGCACCGACCCCTGCGGTACACCCGCCTCCGCTTGTACTTTTTCAGATAAGGTGCCTTCGATGGATACTTGAAATTGTCTGTGGTTGAGGTAATTGTATATCAGGTGTATGATGCCACTTGGGAAGTTATAGTTAATCAGTTTTTGGGTTAGTCCGATATGCCATACCTTATCGAACGCTTTCTCCACGTCTAGAAAGATGGCTATTAGGTATTCGTGGTTGTTGAAAGCGTCCGTGGCGTCTTCAGCGAAATTTAGTAATGGGTGGATGGTTGAATGCTGTTTCTTGAAACCAAATTGGATGTCTGGAATGATCTTGTGGTCCTGTGTGTGTCTCTGTAGTCTTTCTAGTATCAGTATTTCAAAAAGTTTTCCCGTTGTGTTTAAAAGGCTTATAGGGCGCCTATTTTGAGGGAAGATTGAGTTTTTCCCAGGTTTAGGAATGGATATCACCTTGGCCTCTTTCCAGGTTTTAGGGAAATATGAAATTGTTAGGGCTGCGTTGAAAATCCTTTCGAGGTGGTCTATTGCTGTCTCGGGTAAGTTCCTTAGCATTTCGTTCTTTACTCCGTCCAGTCCTGTGGCCTTGTTCTGTTTTAGTTTTTTGATAGTATCTTGGATCTCTTGTGTTGTTACGGGGGCTGGTGTCTCAGTTGTGGGTCGGTGTAAGAAGTTGTTGACTGCTCTGTTGACTTCTCTGTTAAAGTTTTCGTCTAGTGTGGGATTTGGCTTGAGTTGGTCTTCTAAAGTTAGTGCAATGGCCTTTGCTTTGTCTTCACTGTTGTACGCCATTCCCAATTGGCCGTGGATGGCTGGTGTGTTGGTTTTTTTTGTAGTCCCTTTGAGCACTTTGGTTATTGCCCATGTTTTCTGTAGGTTAGTGGCTGTATTGGTAACAAATGTATTGAAGCTGTTGTTCCTGATTTGTTTGATTGTTCTTCTCACTATAGCCCTAAGTCTGTTATACCTGGTGCGCTCGTTAGGGGTTCTCAGCCTCTGCCAATCCCTACGGGCTTCCCTCTTAAGGGCTAGCAATTAATTTAATTCCGGGTGATCCATTTTGAATTCTTGTTGCTTTGGTGTTGTCTTAGTGTTGTGTTTGTAGGATTCCTGTAGTGTTGTTGTAAACAAGTCTATAGCTGCGTCAATATCCTGTTCAGTACGTATGTCAATGTCCCTTGGTAGTGCTTCTTGTAGTTCCAGATTATACTTGTTCCAGTCAGTCGTGCTTATTTTTTGCTTTCGCCAGTTGGTTTGGTGTTCAAGGTCTATTTCCCATTCGCATAGAAGAGGGTTGTGATCCGAATCTAACTCTTGCAATACTGTTAGTGTGTCTGGTGCTATTTTTAGGCTTGTCAGGATTATGTCTATTATGTCTGGTCTGTGTAGATAGTTTCCAGGATAGTGGGTGGGTGTATCTGGCGCCAGTATGTTGTAGTCTGATTCGTTTGAGTGTTCCTCTAGTATACGTCCGTTGGCGTTCGTCAATCGACTATTCCATATCGTATTCTTGCTGTTGAAGTCTCCGCCTATGAAGAAGTTGTCAGCTGTTGTGACTATATCAAGGTCTGGTTTTAGAATCCTCTTGGACGGCGGGTTATAGGCAGCCACGAAATTGATATGTCCGGATTTTGTGTTTACTGTAACCGTTGTGGCCTCAAGGTTTTGTAGGTCGTGGTTATCTGTCCGGTAGTGTGGTAAATGGTGCTTTATAAGGACGGCTGTACCCCCTCCCCTCCCGTGTTCTCTGTCTGACCGGTATATGGCGTATCCTGGGATGTTCAGTCTTTTATCCGCTTGTAGGTGGGTTTCACATATTAGGGCCAGATCAATACCATATGTACTTAATAGTTGTTCTAGTTCGTGTTTCTGGGTTAGTATACCATTTGCGTTCCAGGTTAGGATCCTTAGCTGATTTTTTTCATTAAATATGTCTTTATTCGTCATCTTCCTTGAGGAAATAATTTGTGGCTGCTTCCAGTAGAATCATTTTTTTGAAGTTTTGTCTTCAGCCTGTTTAATCTTTGTGAGGTATGGTCTGAAGTAATTGATAAGTCCGCATATGTTGATATCTTTTAGGGTGTTTATTATATCTTTGAAGTCAAATGGGGTAGTTTTCTCTTGTTCCTTTGTTTGCTGTTTAGCGTCATTTCTATTGATTAGAGTATCCCTGTAGCTGCGTGGTGTCGTGTTGGACCAGGTTGGTGTCACTGGTTTTTCGTGTAGTGTCGGAAAGTCTTTGTCGTTTGTAGCCAGATTTTTCGTATGAGTGAAGGGTTTCGGTTGTCTCTGTTCTATTTTTTTTCAACTAGTTTTTGATATTCTGGGCACTTGGAGTAGTTTGCCGTGTGTTTTCCTCCGCAGTTAACACAGCTTGCTGGGGTAGTTGCGTCTTTCCTAGGGCATTCGGCAGTCAAGTGGGTACCAGGCACTTGACGCACCGAGGCTTGTTAGAACAGTTATTTTTTGAGTGGCCAAACTTTTGGCACCTGTGGCACTGGAGAATGTAGTTCTGTGATTGGATGTAATGCTCAATTTTTACTCGTGTGTTGTTTATATATGTCTCTTGGAACAATTGGAAGTTCTTGTCGGTTCTTGTCACAGTACATACAAAGATGGGTAATAGCTTGACCTGATCGTGTGGGGTGTTTTCCTGTTGTGTGCGTGTTGTAAACTGCCGCACGTCTGTTGATGTGTACCCCAATAGTTGGAGTTCCTCTTTAATTTCATCTGTTGACATGTTTGGGGGAAGTCCTTTTATTACTATTTTGAGTGGTTTGTCTCTCGGAAGGGTGTAGGTGTGGTATTCCTGACCTGTCTTTTTTAGCATGATTTGTAGGGCTTTGAAATCTTCTAGGGTGTTGGTGTGTACCTTTAAGCCATCTTTGATGTAGAAAATTTTGAACGTCCCTACCATGGTTGTTTTCATGGTTCTAACGATGTTAGAGTAGTTTGCCGTTCCTGATATAACTATTGGGGGCAATATTTTTTGAGTTCTTGGGGGGTTGCTGTGTTTGTCTGGGAGTTGGTGTTTGTTATTTCCGGTGTATCTATATTTACCTCCTTGTCTGCAAGTGTCTGAAATTTGTTGGTCACCCTGATGGATTTTGGTGGCTTGTCTTCCACGGCTTTGAAAAGGAGTTTTCTTTTGAGTGCAGTTGCTGCGATAAACTCACTGTCATCTCCCATCTCTTCGTCCGATAATACTGATTCTACGTCAATTTCAATATCTCTAACAGAGTCTTGTGTTAACTGTCTTTTTTGTTGAGCTCTTGTGAGGTCATGGTTTTTGTCCATTTTTAGATTTGGTGTTGGCCCCGAAATGGGCCGACAGCTCTTTAAGTAATTTTGTTGAGTATGTGGTTTTTAATTGTCCCTTTGTCTCAATGCGTTAAGTGTCAGTTTAAAGTCAAGTTTTTTTTTGTATATATATATTTTTTACCTTTTCAAGGTAGTTTTTGGCAGGTTTGCCGTCTATTTCCAGTAGGCCGGAACCTCAGCTGAGGTGTCCGGTTGGGCGTCTCTCGTCCTCCCGGCCGATGAGACTTTATCTTTTCTTTTGAAATTTTACTCTTAATTCGCTACTTTCAACTCTTACTATGAAGATAGGGTGAAGTAAACCTTCCAACCCTTTCTCTCCAAAGCCACCCTGAGTTCCAAAGTCAAAATCGCCGTTCTCGTCGGAAAAAGTCGTCCGTCGTCTCCGTCCAAACGGGAAAACATGAGTGATAATGGCCGCTAAGCGAGCCAATAGAAAGCGCAGTTCTTATGGGTGCTGAGTACAGTGGGGAACTCATCACGGATGGCTTAGAGAACATGGACTGTGGAGCGTTTCAGGCAGTAGAGAGGGTGGGTGACGCGGCCTTTGCAAGTGGGGAGGAAAGATGCAAGGGTCGACTGAACAGTGAGGCACAACAAGCTTTGATTAACTGGTTACATTATATATGCATTACTTTGAAATATATCTATCATTGGTTTCTTTTGTTAAATTTAATACAGTGAAGTCACTAACAACTCTTAAGTCAAACGTCAAGCAATGAGCTCCAATTTTCTCTCAACGAGAACGTGAGAGTACTTTCCATCAAACTCAATTAGCTTTTTAGTGGAACAAAAGCGTTTAAAAGAGTTAAAAATAATTTAGTAAACAAAATACTTTATTTGATTTGGTTTATATTTTACGTGTTTCTATTACATTTGTTGGCTTCCCCTCTAGATCCATAAATATAAAAAACTGTAAATTTGTCTTTACGTTTGATTTATTCTGTTTATTTGTTTGTTTCAAGTAAACTAAAAATTACACATTGGATCAAGATGGGAGTTATCTTGTAATCCTTTTTTTAAGAATAAAGAGTAATATACATAACTTCACACCATATCAAAAGTGAGCGAAACAGTGTACAAAAATCTGTTAATGTGGCCACATTTGCGTTTTAAATTTGTAACAATTCAATAAATGTTAATGAATAAATCTTTTTTTATCGGTTTCCTTGGAAACGGAAGGTTTGTAATTCCCAAAAATTATAAAGGTAAAATTTGTATTTTTCTGTCTTAATTGATGGCCAAATTCTCTTATATATAATTCGATAAGTCCGTTTCCTGTAATAGAAATTACGAGGAAATGACTGAACAAATTTGGGCAAACGAACACTCATTTTAACGGTTTAGAGTCCAGGATGTCGGGGAAAATGTGGTTTTCCACGAAAACTCAATTTCCACAGAAAATTTTCAGTTTTTCATTCTTTGTTTAATCACCACGGAAACCGTTGCTGCATGGCTGTAAATTTTAAATATATCTGTTTGTCTAAAAAATAATTGTTTAATCTTTATTTGTTGATCCAAACACATCAAATTTTCTCTTTGGATGAATATTTCTCTTTGGATGCTGGTCATAGCACATTTAAATTGAGATGATGAAACTGGGAACATATTTTTTTTATTGGAATGTTATCGTTAATTCGCGTTTAAATTTATAATATTGAGCAATAATTCGATAATTAAAAGGTTAGTTGATAATTTCGTGAAAATATTGTCTACGTTTTGTTTCGCTCATTATAAAATGATGTTTCAATATGTTTTGGTATGTATTATAAGCTCAAAAACGATAAAATAATCTTGAATAATATTTACAAATTTCCATTTTAACTATCTATTTACGAGTTTAAGTGTTAATTTGTTTTTAAATAATGGGTTTTGATATTAATTTTATTCAAATAATGGACTTTGATTTTCATTTTAGCAAATAGTAACACAATACAAATACGAAGTTAAGCTATGTTTTCATTTTACGCTTATTTTCGAGGTTGTGATAACTAAAGGTAATGTTTTGTGTGCCCCATCTATCTCTTCCACATTCTTACAAATACAGTAGGTTCTGTTATATTTCCATGTTTATAATTAATTTTCAGGGAATAATATTTCAAAGTACCATAATACCTTATTATTTATATTTTTACATTCTCCTTCTCTATCTGACACATCTATAACGCTCTCACATACTCTCTCATCACACAGCGCACACACCACACGCACACGCACTATAGCACTTTCATATAATCTTCTCTAATTCTCTCTCTGGCGCTTTATCCTTCTCTTTCACAAACTCTACCCTTACATACTCTCTATATCACACAATTTACCTCATATTATCTTCATTATAATTCTCTCTTAGCTTTCTCTCAAACGCTCTCTTATTCTCAAACGCTTTCTATTTCCCTATCTCACAAAGGCTCATTCTCTCTCTAACGTTCTTTCTCTTGAATGCTTTCTCACAAACTCTAACCCTTTCCCTCGCTCTAACTACCTCTAAACCTACTATCACTTTTCTATCTCAAACTTCTTACTCTCAAACTCATTCTCTCTCTTTAGCTATCTCTAAGACACTCCTCTTAAACTCGCTCTCACTCTAAACTAATCACTGCATCTTTAATTTCTTTCTCAAACTCCTTTTCACACGTCTTCACATTTTCTCTCTCTTTCACACAATATCCCTCCCAAAATTTTATTTTTTTTTCTCTCTCTCTCACACACACACACACACACACACACAAGTTTATCGCTCACTCTCCCTCTCATATTCTCTTTCTACCTTAACACGCTCTCACTTTTTTCGCGTACATTTCTCCTTTCACACTCTTCTTTCTTTTCTTCCCAGTATTTCTCCCACTAACACATACACTTACTCTCACTATCACTCACTAACACTCCCTCGGGCTCTCAATTGCTCATTCTCAGTCTCTTACACTCACTTCCTCACACCTCACACTCATTTTAACACTCAACCACACATCTACACAATCACACACTTAAACACTTACACTCTCATTTTAACTCTCATATTTGATCACTTTCTCTATCATATATTTATAAGGGCCTATATCTAATATAATAATTTGTTAAGCACGTTTCCGGTAATTGAAATTACGAGGAAATGGCTCAACCGGTTTTGTCAAATGGGCATTATTTTAAAGGTAATAAGTCTAGGATGTGGGAAAAATTAGTAGCCTAAAACTAAAAACCAATTTTCCTAGGAAATGTTTTATCTTTTCATTCTGTTGGGGAGTGGCTCATATGTACAATCATTCTTTGTTTACATTACCATGGAAACAATAACAATTGTACATCGATAAATAAAATATTTCCCTTTGGTTAAAATAATAAATAACAACTGATTATTACTCGAATGGTTTGGTGCAATGAATAGTTAAAGAGCTGAGAGAGGGGTGTTGTTTTAAAGTTCTAATCGTGGCGTGAAAGGCAAAAATATGGGTGTTTATTCAAATTAAATGCTGAAAGCTAAAAATCTATTGTAAGTTGATAGTTTTTGACGATTAAACGTTTAACCAGAAAGTTAAGTGAGGGCTTATTATATATATCATTTCCTAATAAAATGTGCAATAAATTCGCAGCCATTGCTGCAACGATCCAGCGGTCATTTACAATCCAAGGAGTAATTACATAATTCGTTCTAATCTTAAATCCAAAGAAATACTACTGTATATTTTGCGCGTTGACTGTTTTATATTAACATTAACAGGCAAATCATGACTCTTTAACAAATAAAATTCACACCTAGCTAACGTTCAACATATTTATGAGATTTTATCATAAATTTACATGGATACACATTCATACAAATAGATTAATTATCCCATTAAAAGGTGGAGGATGTTAGCTAGATTGGTGTACACCACGAAACAGAACATTGCATATTATTTAAATGTTAAGACATTATTTTAATAAATTTTAAATTTTAATTATATATTTTGTGTTGTTTGGCCCTATTCCTTTTACTTTGACCCTACGGTTAAGTGGAAACAAATTTCAGTTTTAATGAACCCCGGAAAAACTAAAACAAATATTTGGTTCGATAGTGTTTCACTATAAGAGTAGTTGAATGTATATTTAGATCTTGACGCCTTAAACACTGTGATTTTCAGTTTGTTTAGTGCCAAACCAAGAAAAATAGAAAGGTGACACTTTAAAGTCTACTTATTAAAACCCCAAGCACCTCAAAAGCTAAAACATTGTATCACCCACATTGTTTGGGAAAGCTCGGTT
Organism: Timema cristinae; assembly: GCA_039000515.1. Classification (NCBI taxonomy): domain Eukaryota; kingdom Metazoa; phylum Arthropoda; class Insecta; order Phasmatodea; family Timematidae; genus Timema; species Timema cristinae. Next base: position 34,364,765 of record JBCFYV010000001.1, on the reverse strand, counting down.
TTTGTTCCAACACATATTTATGACATTAATTATATTCATATTAAATTAGTAAAGCTGAATATAAAAATATTCTTAAAGGAACGCTCAATACCAAACAGATAAATTAAAATCTTAAATCAAGAACTATGAAAAAGGATAGATATAATATAAAGAAAGTAAGTTGAAGATAACTTACTTTCTTTTTATTATATATATCGTTTTTCATAGCTCTTGATTTAATATTTTATTTTATCTGTTTGGTATTGAGCGTTCCTTGGAGACTATTTATTATACTTCTTACTAATTTAATATGAATATAATTTATATTATTCATGCTTCCAAAGCTATCAAATACTTCCAGTATTTTAATACTAAAGTCAAATTGAGTAAAACCAATACCAGTTAATGGTTCAACCATCAATATTTATCAAATAATGTAGTACCTAATTATGCCAAATTACAATTAAAAGTAATTACCAAAGGCTAAAAAAAAATTACTAAATCTTGTCAACTGAACAGAGTTAAGCATGAAATAGCTTTTCTAAATAGGAAAAGACAACATCTGAACTATCAAGCTTACCTAATTCATCCTGAACTTTCTAACTCTGTAAACCCTTATTTCTGGGAACAGTTACCCATCCATATTTAAGAGACATTAGCTAGCATTCTGAAACGTAAACATGTTACTCTATTACGGAAACTTAACAACCTAATCAAATTACAGAAACCTTTCAAGCAAATCAACTCTAGACAAACCCACACATTTTATCCAAGGATTTTAAATTTAACAAATACCCAGTTTAATAGTTAGGAAGAGCAAATACTTAACTACGGATATAAATTTAATTTTCGTTTTGAACCTCTTACTAATAAAATTCATTCTCTTATTATCGACAGTGAAAATGCTCATCAACAAATCGATCTCGAATCCAGAGAACAACACGACATCTTATAGCCACCCAAATTCAAAATGTAATTACACAAAACTTTGACAATATCAGTCCTAATTTTGAACTTAACAACGTCAAAAAACTTAAACAGAAGCTTTTATAAAAAAAGATAATTAATGTCAAAGCAGATAAGGGTAACACTATAGTCTTATTAGATCAGGATACTTACACCTCTAAAACTTTAGATTTTATATACAATAATAATAATATTTAACTTAAAACTGATCCAATCA